>JAKWBO010001520.1:0-12981 GCA_034336685.1 Luscinia luscinia
CGGGGCTTTTCTCTCGCTTCTCTGTCGGGTTCCGCTCGCTTTACGGCGCAGCTCGCCACCGCGCGCCGGCCGCCACCGCTAAATGAACACTCGCCTGCTACGCGGGTCCCCCGGCTTAGGGCCGAGGAAGGGGAACCATGCTTTCAACGAGGCACGGCGGGAAGGGTGCCGCCAACCCCCGGCCGGCAAACTCCACGGGCGACTCCCGCCACCGAGCTCCCTTGGGGCGAGCCGAGGCGAGGCCGGATGCCCCACCGGCACGCCCCGCGAGCCCTTTCCCAGGCGGACGCTCTCTGGGCAAGACGGGTCGGGAGCGGGAACGAGGCGCGGCCACCTCGGGCGGCCGAGCGAGCCGTGCCTCGGGAGCTCTCGGGAAGGGGCCGGGAACCTACTCTCGGCAGGCTCAACGCAACCCCCGGCCGCGCCCCAGCCCCCGGCTGCCGGTAAAAGCGCACCGACCGGCAGCCGAAGAACGCCGCACCCCGCCAGAGCGGGCCGGCCCGGCTTAAGGCCGGGCGGAAAGAACGAGGCGCCGCCGCTCGCCCCGCCACCATCGCCGGAGGAGCGAGCGGGCACCCGCCTCCCTTCTCGCGAAACCGGCAGCAGCCGGGCCGGAGCGGGGACACGCGCCGCGGCTTCGCCTCGCTTCGGGTCTCCCCGCCTCACCTGGCCTGGGCCGGGAGCACAGCTCGCATCGCCGCTGCGAAACCGCAGCAGCCGGGCCGGGAGCTGGACACGCGCCGCGGCTTCGCCTGCTTTCGGGTCTCCCGCCTCACCTGGCCTGGGCCGGGAGCACAGCTCGCGATCGCCGCTGCGAAAACCGGCAGCAGCCGGGCCGGAGCGGACACGCGCCGCGGCTTCGCTCGCTTCGGGTCTCCCGCTCACCTGGCCTGGGCCGGGAGCACAGCTCGCGACGCCGCTGCGAAACCGGCAGCAGCCGGGCCGGAGCGGGGACACGCGCCGCGGCTTCGCCTTCGCTCGGGTCTCCCGCCTCACCTGGCCTGGGCCGGGAGCACAGCTCGCACGCTCGCTGCGAAACCGCAGCAGCCGGGCCGGAGCGGGGACACGCGCCGCGGCTTCGCTTCCGCTTCGGGTCTCCCGCTCACCTGGCCTGGGCCGGAGCACAGCTCGCACGCTCGCTGCGAAACCGCAGCAGCCGGGCCGGAGCTGGACACGCGCCGCTGCTTCTCTCTCGCGCCGCTTCTTTCGGCCCGCGCCGCCTGGGCCGGGTGCAGCTCGCGATCTCGCCCCGCTGCACTCTTTTCCACGGAACCGGCAGCAGCCGGGCCGCAGCGGACACGCCGGCGGTTTCTTCGCCTCGCGCTCCCTCGCCGCCTGGCCCCGGGCCGGGAGCAGCTCGCCGCCTCCACCTGTCTCAGTCAACTGGGGTTACGGGAATGCCGGACAAGGCCACGGGAGAGTCCTTGCCGTGCATTGGCGGTACGGTTCCTGGGCCGGCACGACCGCCTCGCGCGTCGCCTCTTTCCGCCACGGACACAGGCACTGCACAGCCTGCGGGAGACCGCCCGTAACCCTGTCTCCCATGATACGGACAAGCGGCCCAGGAGGCCGACGAGCACAAGAGAACGAGCCTAGGTGACCGGGTGGCGCAGCTGAGCACGCCGCCTCCTACGATGAGGTAGCCGGAGGCAGCCGAAACAGCGACCCCTTAGCGCATTTCCGAGGACACCAGGTCTACCCCAGCCAGCGGGTAGACCTGTTGTCCGCCTGCATTCTCGCCATTAAGGGGTAGACCTGTTGTCCGCCTGCATTCCCGATTAAGGGGTAGACCTGTTGTCCGCCTGCATTCCCGATTAAGGGGTAGACCTGGTGTCCGCCTGCATTCCCGCTTAAGGGGTAGACCTGTTGTCCGCCTGCATTCCCGACTAAGGGGTAGACCTGGTGTCCGCCTGCATTCCCCGACTAAGGGGTAGACCTGGTGTCCGCCGGCATTCCCGCTTAAGGGGTAGACCTGTTGTCCGCCTGCATTCCCGCTTAAGGGTAGACCTGTTGTCCGCCTGCATTCCCCGCTTAAGGGGTAGACCTGGTGTCCGCCTGCATTCCCGACTAAGGGGTAGACCTGTGTCCGCCGGCATTCCCGCTTAAGGGGTAGACCTGTTGTCCGCCTGCATTCCCGCATTAAGGGGTAGACCTGGTGTCCGCCTGCATTCCCGCTTAAGGGGTAGACCTGTTGTCCGCCTGCATTCCCGCTTAAGGGGTAGACCTGTTGTCCGCCTGCATTCCCGCTTAAGGGGTAGACCTGGTGTCCGCCTGCATTCCCGACAAGGGGTAGACCTGTTGTCCGCCTGCATTCCCGATTAAGGGGTAGACCTGTTGTCCGCCTGCATTCCCGATTAAGGGGTAGACCTGGTGTCCGCCTGCATTCCCCGCTTAAGGGTAGACCTGTTGTCCGCCGGCATTCCCGCTTAAGGGGTAGACCTGTTGTCCGCCTGCATTCCCGATTAGGGGTAGACCTGTTGTCCGCCTGCATTCCCGATTAAGGGGTAGACCTGGTGTCCGCCTGCATTCCCGCTTAAGGGGTAGACCTGTTGTCCGCCGGCATTCCCGACTAAGGGGTAGACCTGTTGTCCGCCTGCATTCCCGATTAAGGGGTAGACCTGCTTCTCGCTTAAGGGTAGACCTGTTGTCCGCCTGCATTCCCGATTAAGGGGTAGACCTGTTGTCCGCCGGCATTCCCGCTTAAGGGGTAGACCTGTTGTCCGCCTGCATTCCCGATTAAGGGGTAGACCTGTTGTCCGCCGGCATTCCCGCTTAAGGGGTAGACCTGTTGTCCGCCCCGTATTCCCGATTAAGGGTAGACCTGTTGTCCGCCTGCATTCCCGATTAAGGGGTAGACCTGTTGTCCGCCGGCATTCCCGCTTAAGGGGTAGACCTGTTGTCCGCCTGCATTCTCGCTTAAGGGGTAGACCTGTTGTCCGCCTGCATTCCCGATTAAGGGTAGACCTGGTGTCCGCCTGCATTCCCGATTAAGGGGTAGACCTGGTGTCCGCCTGCATTCCCGCTTAAGGGGTAGACCTGTTGTCCGCCGGCATTCCCGCTTAAGGGGTAGACCTGTTGTCCGCCGGCATTCCCGCTTAAGGGGTAGACCTGTTGTCCGCCTGCATTCCCGATTAAGGGGTAGACCTGGTGTCCGCCTGCATTCCCGATTAAGGGGTAGACCTGTTGTCCGCCTGCATTCCCGCATTAAGGGGTAGACCTGTTGTCCGCCGGCATTCCCCGCTTAAGGGTAGACCTGTTGTCCGCCTGCATTCCCGATTAGGGGTAGACCTGTTGTCCGCCTGCATTCCCGATTAAGGGGTAGACCTGGTGTCCGCCTGCATTCCCGCTTAAGGGGTAGACCTGTTGTCCGCCGGCATTCCCGCTAAAGGGTAGACCTGTTGTCCGCCTGCATTCCTGATTAAGGGGTAGACCTGGTGTCCGCCTGCATTCCCGACTAAGGGTAGACCTGCTGTCCGCCGGCATTCCCGCTTAAGGGGTAGACCTGGTGTCCGCCGGCATTCCCGCTTAAGGGGTAGACCTGTTGTCCGCCGGCATTCCCGCTTAAGGGGTAGACCTGGTGTCCGCCTGCATTCCCGATTAAGGGTAGACCTGGTGTCCGCCGGCATTCCCGCTTAAGGGGTAGACCTGTTGTCCGCCTGCATTCCCGCTTAAGGGGTAGACCTGGTGTCCGCCGGCATTCCCGCTAAGGGGTAGACCTGGTGTCCGCCTGCCTTCCCGATTAAGGGGTAGACCTGGTGTCCGCCGGCATTCCCCGCTTAAGGGGTAGACCTGTTGTCCGCCTGCATTCCCGCTTAAGGGGTAGACCTGGTGTCCGCCGGCATTCCCGCTTAAGGGGTAGACCTGTTGTCCGCCTGCATTCCCCGCTTAAGGGGTAGACCTGTTGTCCGCCTGCATTCCCCATTAGGGGTAGACCTGTTGTCCGCCTGCATTCCCGACTAAGGGGTAGACCTGGTGTCCGCCTGCATTCCCGCTTAAGGGGTAGACCTGTTGTCCGCCTGCATTCCCGCTAAAGGGGTAGACCTGTTGTCCGCCTGCATTCCCGCTTAAGGGTAGACCTGGTGTCCGCCTGCATTCCCGATTAAGGGGTAGACCTGGTGTCCGCCGGCATTCCCCGCTTAAGGGGTAGACCTGTTGTCCGCCGGCATTCCCGCTTAAGGGGTAGACCTGGTGTCCGCCTGCATTCCCGATTAAGGGGTAGACCTGTTGTCCGCCTGCATTCCCGCTTAAGGGGTAGACCTGTTGTCCGCCTGCATTCCCGCTTAAGGGGTAGACCTGTTGTCCGCCTGCATTCCCGCTTAAGGGGTAGACCTGTTGTCCGCCTGCATTCCCGATTAAGGGGTAGACCTGTTGTCCGCCGGCATTCCCCGCTTAAGGGGTAGACCTGTTGTCCGCCTGCATTCCCGATTAAGGGTAGACCTGGTGTCCGCCTGCATTCCGCATTAAGGGGTAGACCTGTTGTCCGCCCGTATTCCCGATTAGGGGTAGACCTGTTGTCCGCCTGCATTCCCGATTAAGGGGTAGACCCAGGTCCGCCTGCATTCCCGATTAAGGGTAGACCTGTTGTCCGCCTGCATTCCCGATCAAGGGGTAGACCTGGTGTCCGCCGGCATTCCCGCTTAAGGGGTAGACCTGTTGTCCGCCGGCATTCCCGATTAAGGGGTAGACCTGTTGTCCGCCTGCATTCCCGCTTAAGGGGTAGACCTGTTGTCCGCCTGCATTCCCGCTTAAGGGGTAGACCTGTTGTCCGCCTGCATTCCCGCTTAAGGGGTAGACCTGTTGTCCGGCCTGCACTTCCCGATTAGGGTAGACCTGTTGTCCGCCTGCATTCCCGATTAAGGGGTAGACCTGGTGTCCGCCTGCATTCCCGGCTTAAGGGGTAGACCTGTTGTCCGCCCCGCATTCCCGATTAGGGGTAGACCTGTTGTCCGCCTGCATTCCCTGATTAAGGGGTAGACCTGTTGTCCGCCTTGCATCCCCGATTAAGGGGTAGACCTGTTGTCCGCCTGCATTCCCGATTAAGGGGTAGACCTGTTGTCCGCCGGCATTCCCGCTTAAGGGGTAGACCTGGTGTCCGCCTGCATTCCCGATTAAGGGGTAGACCTGTTGTCCGCCGGCATTCCCGCTAAGGGTAGACCTGCTGTCCGCCTGCATTCCTGATTAAGGGTAGACCTGTTGTCCGCCTGCATTCCCGCTTAAGGGTAGACCTGTTGTCCGCCTGCATTCCCCGATTAAGGGGTAGACCTGTTGTCCGCCTGCATTCCCGATTAAGGGGTAGACCTGTTGTCCGCCTGCATTCCCGCTTAAGGGGTAGACCTGTTGTCCGCCTGTATTCCCGATTAAGGGGTAGACCTGTTGTCCGCCTGCATTCCCTGATTAAGGGGTAGACCTGTTGTCCGCCGGCATTCCCGCTTAAGGGGTAGACCTGGTGTCCGCCCCGCATTCCCGATTAGGGGTAGACCTGTTGTCCGCCTGCATTCCCGCGTTAAGGGGTAGACCTGTTGTCCGCCTGCATTCCCGATTAAGGGGTAGACCTGTTGTCCGCCGGCATTCCCGCTTAAGGGGTAGACCTGTTGTCCGCCTGCATTCCCCGATTAAGGGGTAGACCTGTTGTCCGCCTGCATTCCCGCTTAAGGGTAGACCTGTTGTCCGCCTGCATTCTCGCATTAAGGGGTAGACCTGTTGTCCGCCTGCATTCCCGATTAAGGGGTAGACCTGTTGTCCGCCTGCATTCCCGATTAAGGGTAGACCTGTTGTCCGCCCCGCATTCCTAGCTTAAGGGGTAGACCTGTTGTCCGCCTGCATTCCCGCTTAAGGGGTAGACCTGTTGTCCGCCTGCATTCCCGACTAAGGGGTAGACCTGTTGTCCGCCTGCATTCTCGCATTAAGGGGTAGACCTGTTGTCCGGCCGCATTCCCGCTTAAGGGTAGACCTGTTGTCCGCCCCGCATTCCCGACAAGGGGTAGACCTGTTGTCCGCCTGCATTCCCGATTAAGGGGTAGACCTGTTGTCCGCCTGCATTCCCGATTAAGGGGTAGACCTGTTGTCCGCCTGCATTCCCCGACTAAGGGGTAGACCTGTTGTCCGCCCCGCATTCCCGATTAAGGGTAGACCTGGTGTCCGCCTGCATTCCCGGCTAAGGGGTAGACCTGTTGTCCGCCTGCATTCCCGATTAAGGGGTAGACCTGTTGTCCGCCTGCATTCCCGATTAAGGGGTAGACCTGTTGTCCGCCGGCATTCCCGCTTAAGGGGTAGACCTGTTGTCCGCCCGTATTCCCGATTAGGGTAGACCTGTTGTCCGCCTGCATTCCCGATTAAGGGGTAGACCTGGTGTCCGCCGGCATTCCCCGCTTAAGGGGTAGACCTGTTGTCCGCCTGCATTCCCGATTAAGGGGTAGACCTGTTGTCCGCCTGCATTCCCATTAAGGGTAGACCTGTTGTCCGCCTGCATTCCCGCTTAAGGGGTAGACCTGTTGTCCGCCTGCATTCCCGATTAAGGGGTAGACCTGTTGTCCGCCTGCATTCCCGCTTAAGGGGTAGACCTGGTCCGCCCCGTATTCCCCGATTAGGGGTAGACCTGTTGTCCGCCTGCATTCCCGATTAAGGGGTAGACCTGTTGTCCGCCTGCATTCCCGATTAGGGGTAGACCTGCTGTCCGCCTGCATTCCCGATTAAGGGGTAGACCTGTTGTCCGCCGGCATTCCCGCTTAAGGGTAGACCTGTTGTCCGCCCGCATTCCCGACTAGGGGTAGACCTGTTGTCCGCCTGCATTCCCGATTAAGGGGTAGACCTGTTGTCCGCCTGCATTCCCGACTTAAGGGGTAGACCTGTTGTCCGCCCCGCATTCCCGATTAGGGTAGACCTGTTGTCCGCCTGCATTCCCGATTAAGGGGTAGACCTGTTGTCCGCCCCGCATTCCCGATCAGGGGTAGACCTGTTGTCCGCCTGCATTCCCGACTAAGGGCAGACCTGTTGTCCGCCCTGCATTCCCGACTAGGGTAGACCTGTTGTCCGCCGGCATTCCCGATTAAGGGGTAGACCTGTTGTCCGCCGGCATTCCCGATTAAGGGGGTAGACCGTTGTCCGCCCGCATTCCTCGATTAAGGGTAGACCTGTTGTCCGCCTGCATTCCCGACTAAGGGGTAGACCTGTTGTCCGCCTGCATTCCCGATTAAGGGGTAGACCTGTTGTCCGCCCCGTATTCCCCGGTCTAAGGGGTAGACCTGCTGTCCGCCTGCATTCCCAGATTAGGGCAGACCTGTTGTCCGCCTGCATTCCCCGATTAAGGGGTAGACCTGATGTCCGCCGGCATTCCCGCTTAAGGGTAGACCTGTTGTCCGCCTGTATTCCCGATTAAGGGGTAGACCTGTTGTCCGCCTGCATTCCCGACAAGGAGGGTAGACCTGGTGTCCGCCTGCATTCCCGACTAAGGGGTAGACCTGTTGTCCGCCTGCATTCCCGATTAAGGGTAGACCTGTTGTCCGCCTGCATTCCCCGACTAAGGGGTAGACCTGTTGTCCGCCTGCATTCCCGATTATAGGGTAGACCTGTTGTCCGCCTGCATTCCCGACAAGGGGTAGACCTGTTGTCCGCCTGCATTCCCGCTTAAGGGGTAGACCTGTTGTCCGCCGGCATTCCCGCTTAAGGGGTAGACCTGTTGTCCGCCTGCATTCCCGATTAAGGGGTAGACCTGTTGTCCGCCTGCATTCCCGACTAAGGGGTAGACCTGTTGTCCGCCTGGCATTCCCGATTAAGGGGTAGACCTGTTGTCCGCCTGCATTCCCCGACTTAAGGGTAGACCTGCTGTCCGCCTGCATTCCCGATTAAGGGGTAGACCTGTTGTCCGCCTGCATTCCCGACTAAGGGGTAGACCTGTTGTCCGCCCGCATTCCCGATTAAGGGTAGACCTGTTGTCCGCCCTGATTCCGATTAGGGGTAGACCTGTTGTCCGCCTGCATTCCCGATTAGGGTAGACCTGTTGTCCGCCTGCATTCCCGATTAAGGGGTAGACCTGTTGTCCGCCCGCATTCCCGATTAAGGGGTAGACCTGTTGTCCGCCTGCATTCCCGCTTAAGGGTAGACCTGTTGTCCGCCTGCATTCCCGATTAAGGGGTAGACCTGTTGTCCGCCTGCATTCTCGCTTAAGGGTAGACCTGTTGTCCGCCCGTATTCCCGCTTAAGGGGTAGACCTGTTGTCCGCCTGCATTCCCGATTAAGGGGTAGACCTGGTGTCCGCCTGCATTCCCGATTAAGGGTAGACCTGTTGTCCGCCTGCATTCCCGATTAAGGGGTAGACCTGTTGTCCGCCTGCATTCCCCATTAAGGGGTAGACCTGTTGTCCGCCCGTATTCCCCATTAAGGGGTAGACCTGTTGTCCGCCTGCATTCCCGATTAAGGGTAGACCTGTTGTCCGCCTCATTCCCATTAAGGGGTAGACCTGTTGTCCGCCTGCATTCCCGATTAAGGGGTAGACCTGTTGTCCGCCTGCATTCCCGCTTAAGGGGTAGACCTGTTGTCCGCCTGCATTCCCGATTAAGGGGTAGACCTGTTGTCCGCCTGCATTCCTCGACTAAGGGTAGACCTGTTGTCCGCCTGCATTCCTCCGATTAAGGGGTAGACCTGTTGTCCGCCTGCATTCCCGCATTAAGGGTAGACCTGTTGTCCGCCCCGCATTCCCCGATTAAGGGTAGACCTGTTGTCCGCCTGCATTCCCGATTAAGGGGTAGACCTGGTGTCCGCCTGCATTCCCGCTTAAGGGGTAGACCTGTTGTCCGCCCGTATTCCCCGATTAAGGGGTAGACCTGTTGTCCGCCTGCATTCCCGACTAAGGGGTAGACCTGTTGTCCGCCTGCATTCCCGCTTAAGGGGTAGACCTGTTGTCCTGCCTGTATCCCCGATTAGGGTAGACCTGTTGTCCGCCTGCTATTCCCGATTAGAGGGTAGACCTGTTGTCCGCCTGCATTCCCCGACAAGGGGTAGACCTGTTGTCCGCCTCGCATTCCCCATTAAGGGGTAGACCTGTTGTCCGCCTGCATTCCCCGGGCTTAAGGGGTAGACCTGTTGTCCGCCTGCGATTCCCGGGCTAGGGGTAGACCTGTTGTCCGCCTGCATTCCCGCTTAAGGGGTAGACCTGCTGTCCGCCCGTATTCCCGCTTAAGGGTAGACCTGTTGTCCGCCCGCATTCCCGATTAAGGGGTAGACCTGTTGTCCGCCTGCATTCCCCGATTAAGGGGTAGACCTGTTGTCCGCCTGCATTCCCGATTAAGGGTAGACCTGTTGTCCGCCTGCATTCCCGCTTAAGGGGTAGACCTGTTGTCCGGGCCGGCATTCCCGCTTAAGGGGTAGACCTGTTGTCCGCCTGCATTCCCCATTAGGGGTAGACCTGTTGTCCGCCTGCATTCCCGAGCTTTAAGGGGTAGACCTGTTGTCCGCCTGCATTCCCCGCTTAAGGGGTAGACCTGTTGTCCGCCCTGCATTCCCGATCAAGGGGGTAGACCTGGTGTCCGCCTGCATTCTCCGATTAAGGGGCAGACCTGTGTCCGCCCTGCATCCCCGATTAAGGGGTAGACCTGTTGGTCCGCCGGCATCCCGCGCTAAGGGGTAGACCTGTTGTCCGCCGGCATTCCCGCCATTAGGGCAGGGACCTGTTGTCCGCCTCGCATTCCCGACTAGGGGCAGGACCTGGTGTCCGCCTGCATTCCCTGACTAAGGGGTAGACCTGGTGTCCGCCGGCATTCCCGCTTTAAGGGGTAGGACCTGTTGTCCGCCTCTGCATTCCCGACTAGGGGTAGACCTGTTGTCCGCCGGCACTCCCGAGCTAAGGGGTAGACCTGGTGTCCGCCTCGGACTCCCGACTAGGGTAGTGACCTGTCCGTCCCCTGCATTCCCGGGATTAAGGGTAGACCTGCTGTCCGCCGGCATTCCCGCTTTAAGGGGTAGACCTTGTTGTCCTGCCGCATTCCCGCTTAAGGGGTAGACCTAGTTGTCCGCCCCGCAGCCCCGATTAGGGGTAGGACCGGCTGTCCTGCCTGCACCCCGATTAAGGGTAGGACCTGGTGTCCGCCTGCACTCCCGACAGGCAGACCTGCTTGTCCGCCGGCATTCCCGCTTTAAGTGGGCAGACCTGCTGTCCGCCGGCACTCCCGCTTAAGGGGTAGACTCCAGGTCCGCCGGCATTCCCTTCGACTTAAGGGGTAGACCTGCTGTCCGCCGGCATTCCCGCTTAAGGGGTAGACCTGTGTCCGCCGGCTATTCCCCGCTTAAGGGGTAGGACCTGCTGTCCGCCTGCATTCCCGGGACAAGGGGTAGACCTGCTGTCCGCCGGCATTCTCGCTTAAGGGGTAGACCTGCTGTCCGCCCCGCATTCCCGATTAAGGGTAGGACCTGTTGTCCGCCGGCATTCCCGACCAAGGGGTAGACCTGGTGTCCGCCTGCTATTCCCGACTAGGGGTAGACCTGTCCGCCCACGGGCATTCTCCCGCTTAAGGGGTAGACCTTGCTGTCCGCCTGCATTCCCCGCTTTAGCTGCAGACCTGGTGTCCGCCCGCACTCCCGCGACTAGGGGTAGGACCTGGTAGTCCGCCGGCATTCCCGACGAAGGGGTAGACCCAGTTGTCCGGGCCGGCATTCCCGCTTAAGGGGTAGACCTGTTAACCGCCGGCATTCCCGCTTAAGGGGTAGACCTGTTGTCCGCCGGCCTTCCCGACTAGTGGGTAGACCTGCTTGTCCGCCTCCGTACATTCCCCGCTTAAGGGGCAGACCTGTCCGTCACGCCTGCATTCCGACAGGGGGCAGACCTGTTGTCCGCCTGCCTCCCGACAAGGGGTAGACCTGCTGTCCGCCTGCACTCCCGCCATGGGGTAGACCCTGTTGTCCGCCTCTGCATTCCCGCTTAAGGTAGACCTGAACCGTCCGGCCTGCACTCCCGACCAAGGGGTAGACCTAGTCCGCCTGCATTCCCCGACTAAGGGGTAGACCTGTTGTCCGGCCCGGCATTCCCGATTAAGGGGTAGACCTGTTGTCCGGGCCGCATTCCCGACTTAAGGGGTAGGACCTGTTGTCCCGGGCCTGCATTCCCGATTAAGGGGTAGACCTGGTGTCCGCCTGCATTCCCGCGTAAAGCAGGTAGACCTGTTGTCCGCCTGCATTCCCGCTAAGGGGTAGACCTGTTGTCCGCCTCGTATTCCCGATTAAGGGGTAGACCTGTTGTCCGCCTGCATTCCCGATTAAGGGTAGACCTGTTGTCCGCCGGCATTCCCGCATAGACCTGTTGTCCGCCCGTATTCCCGATTAAGGGTAGACCTGTTGTCCGCCTGCATTCCCGATAAGGGGTTCCGCCTGCATTCCCGATTAAGGGTAGACCTGTTGTCCGCCTGCATTCCGCTTAAGGGGTAGACCTGTTGTCCGCCCGCATTCCCGATTAAGGGGTAGACCTGTTGTCCGCCTGCATTCCCGACAGGGTAGACCTGTCCGCCCGCATTCCCGATTAAGGGTAGACCTGTTGTCCGCCTGCATTCCCGGACAAGGGGTAGACCTGTTGTCCGCCGGCATTCCCCGCTTAAGGGTAGACCTGTTGTCCCCTTGATTAAGGTAGACCTGTTGTCCGCCCGCATTCCCGATTAAGGGGTAGACCTGGTGTCCGCCGGCATTCCCGCTAAGGGGTAGACCTGTTGTCCGCCGCATTCCCGCTTAAGGGTAGACTGTCCGCCGCTTCCCGACAAGGTAACCTGTTGTCCGCCGGCATTCCCGCTTAAGGGTAGACCTGTTGTCCGCCTGCATTCCCCGCTAAGGGGTAGACCTGTTGTCCGCCTGCCTCGCTTAAGGGGTAGACCTGCTGTCCGCCCTGCATTCCCGATTAAGGGGTAGACCTGCTGTCCGCCGGCATTCCCGCTTAAGGGGTAGACCTGTTGTCCGCCTGCATTCCCGATTAAGGTAGACCTGTTGTCCGCCCCGCATTCCCGATTAGGGTAGACCTGGGTCCGCCTGCATTCCCGATTAAGGGGTAGACCTGGTGTCCGCCTGCATTCCCCGATTAAGGGGTAGACCTGTTGTCCGCCTGCATTCCCGCTAAAGGTAGACCTGTTGTCCGCCGCATTCCCGATTAAGGGGTAGACCTGTTGTCCGCCTGCATTCCCCGATTAAGGGGTAGACCTGTTGTCCGCCTGCATTCGACAAGGTAGACCTGTTGTCCGTGCATTCCCGCTAAGGGTAGACCCAAGGTCCGCCTGCACTTGATTAAGGTAGACCTCTGGCATCCGCACTGTACTCGCTGGCGTGATCTGCGTCCGCTGGCATTCCTGCTTTAAGGGTAGACCTGTTGTCCGCCTGCATTCCCGCTAAGGGGTAGACCTGTTGTCCGCCTGCATTCCCGCTAAAGGGGTAGACCTGTTGTCCGCCTGCATTCCCGATTAAGGGTAGACCTGTTGTCCGCCTGCCTTCCCCGACAAGGGGTAGACCTGGTGTCCGCCTGGCATTCCCGCTTAAGGGGTAGACCTGGTGTCCGCCTGCATTCCCGCTAAGGGGTAGACCTGGTGTCCGCCGGCATTCCCGCTTAAGGGGTAGACCTGTTGTCCGCCTGCATTCCCCGATTACAGACCTGTTGTCCGCCGGCATTCCCGCTTAAGGGTAGACCTGTTGTCCGCCCTGATTCCCGATTAGGGGTAGACCTGTTGTCCGCCTGCACCCCGATTAAGGGGTAGACCTGTTGTCCGCCCGCATTCCCGCTTAAGGTAGACCTGTTGTCCGCCGCATTCCCGATAAAGGGGTAGACCTGTTGTCCGCCTGCATTCCCGATTAAGGGTAGACCTGGTGTCCGCCTGCATTCCCGATTAAGGGGTAGACCTGTTGTCCGCCTGCACTTCGATTAAGGTAGACCTGTTGTCCGCCTGCATTCCCGCAAGGGGTAGACCTGGTGTCCGCCGGCATTCCATTAAGGGTAGACCTGTTGTCCGCCGGCATTCCCGC
>JAKWBO010001521.1:0-12934 GCA_034336685.1 Luscinia luscinia
CCGCCGCTGGGTAGACCTGTTGCCGCTAGCCGGTCTCGGCCTTCGCGCACGCGCCGCGGGTAGACCTGTTGCCGCTAGCCGGTCTCGGCCTTTCGCGCCGCGCCGCGGGTAGACCTGTTGCCGCTAGCCGGTCTCGGCCTTTCAGCGCCTCGCTGGGTAGACCTGTTGCCGCTAGCCGGTCTCGGCCTTTCGCGCAGCGCCGCGGGTAGACCTGGTGCCGCTAGCCGGTCTCTGCCTTCGCGCTGGCCGCGGGTAGACCTGTTGCCGCTAGCCGGTCTCGGCCTTTCGCGCCCGCCGCGGGTAGACCTGTTGCCGCTAGCCGGTCTCTGCCTTTCGCGCCGCGCCTGCGGGTAGACCTGTTGCCGCTAGCCGGTCTTCGGCCTCTCGCGCCGCCGCCGCGGGTAGACCTGTTGCCGCTAGCCGGTCTCTGCCTTTCGCGCCGGCCTGCGGGTAGACCTGTTGCCGCTAGCCGGTCTCGGCCTTCGCGCCGCGCCGCGGGTAGACCTGTTGCCGCTAGCCGGTCTCTGCCTTTCGCGCCCGGCCTGCGGGTAGACCTGTTGCCGCTAGCCGGTCTCAGCACTTTCGCGCCGGCCGCGGGTAGACCTGTTGCCGCTAGCCGGTCTCTGCCTTCGCGCCGGCCTGCGGGTAGACCTGTTGCCGCTAGCCGGCTCGGCTCGCGCCGCCGCGGGTAGACCTGTTGCCGCTAGCCGGTCTTGCACTTTCGCGCCGCGCCGCGGGTAGACCTGTTGCCGCTAGCCGGTCTCTGCCTTTCGCGCCGGCCCGCGGGTAGACCTGTTGCCGCTAGCCGGTCTCGGCCTTCGCGCCCGGCCGCGGGTAGACCTGTTGCCGCTAGCCGGTCTCTGCACTTTCGCGCTGCGCCGCGGGTAGACCTGTTGCCGCTAGCCGGTCTCGCCTTCGCGCCGGCCTGCGGGTAGACCTGGTGCCGCTAGCCGGTCTCTGCTCTTCGCGCTCGCCGCTGGGTAGACCTGTTGCCGCTAGCCGGTCTCTGCCTTCGCGCCGGCCTGCGGGTAGACCTGGTGCCGCTAGCCGGTCTCGGCCTTCGCGCTCCGCCGCGGGTAGACCTGTTGCCGCTAGCCGGTCTCTGCCCTTCGTGCCGCCGCGGGTAGACCTGGTGCCGCGCCGCCTTTCTCGCCTCAGCGACCTACACCTTAAGCTGGAATGCCGGCGGACACCAGGTCTACCCCTTAATCGGGAATGCCGGCGGACAACAGGTCTACCCCTTAATCAGGAATGCAGGCGGACAACAGGTCTACCCCTTAATCGGGAATGCAGGCGGACAACAGGTCTACCCCTTAATCGGGAATGCAGGCGGACAACAGGTCTACCCCTTAAGCGGGAATGCGGGCGGACAACCAGGTCCACCCCTTAATCGGGAATGCAGGCGGACAACAGGTCTACCCCTTAATCGGGAATGCCGGCGGACAACAGGTCTACCCCTTAATCGGAATGCAGGCGGACAACAGGTCTACCCCTTAATCGGGAATGCAGGCGGACAACAGGTCTACCCCTTAATCAGGAATGCAGGCGGACAACAGGTCTACCCTTAAGCGGGAATGCCGGCGGACAACAGGTCTACCCCTTAATCGGGAATGCAGGCGGACAACAGGTCTACCCCTTAATCGGGAATGCGGGCGGACACCAGGTCTACCCCTTAATCGGGAATGCAGGCGGACAACAGGTCTACCTTGATCGGGAATGCAGGGCGGACAACAGGTCTACCCCTTAGTCGGAATGCAGGCGGACAACAGGTCTACCCCTAATCGGGAATACGGGCGGACAACAGGTCTACCCCTTAAGCGGGAATGCCGGCGGACAACAGGTCTACCCCTTAATCGGGAATGCAGGCGGACAACAGGTCTACTCCCTAATCGGGAATAAGGGCGGACAACAGGTCTACCCCTTTAGCGGGAATGCCGGCGGACAACAGGTCTACCCCTTAAGCGGAATGCAGGCGGACACCAGGTCTACCCCTTAATCGGAATGCAGGCGGACAACAGGTCTACCCCTAATCGGGAATACGGGCGGACAACAGGTCTACCCCTTAACCGGAATGCCGGGCGGACAACAGGTCTACCCCTTAATCGGGAATGCAGGCGGACAACAGGTCTACCCCTTGCCGGAATGCCGGGCGGACACCAGGTCTACCCCTTAAGCGGAATGCGGCGGACAACAGGTCTACCCCTTAATCGGGAATGCAGGCGGACAACAGGTCTACCCTTAATCGGGAATGCAGGCGGACAACAGGTCTACCCTTAAGCCGGGAATGCCGGCGGACAACAGGTCTACCCCTAATCGGAATGCAGGCGGACACAGGTTCACCTTAACGGGAATGCAGGCGGACAACAGGTCTACCCCTTAATCGGGAATGCAGGCGGACAACAGGTCTACCCCTTAATCGGGAATGCGGGCGGACAACAGGTCTACCCTTAATCGGGAATGCAGGCGGACAACAGGTCTACCCCTTAATCGGGAATGCAGGCGGACAACAGGTCTACCCCTTAATCGGGAATGCAGGCGGACACCAGGTCTACCCCTTAATCGGGAATGCAGGCGACAACAGGTCTACCCCTTAATCGGGAATACGGGCGGACAACAGGTCTACCCCTTAAGCGGGAATGCCGGGCGGACAACAGGTCTACCCCTTAATCGGGAATGCAGGCGGACAACAGGTCTACCCCTTAATCGGAATAAGGGCGGACAACAGGTCTACCCCTTAATCGGGAATAGCAGGCGGACAACAGGTCTACCCTTGATCGGGAATAAGGCGGACAACAGGTCTACTCCCTTAAGCGGAAATGCAGGCGGACACCAGGTCTACCCTTAATCGGGAATGCAGGCGGACAACAGGTCTACCCTTCTAATCGGGAATGCGGGCGGACAACAGGTCTACCCTTAAGCGGGAATGCCGGCGGACAACAGGTCTACCCCTTAATCGGGAATGCAGGCGGACACCAGGTCTACCCCTTGCTGGAATGCGGGCGACAACAGGTCTACCCTTAATCGGAATGGCAGGGACAACAGGCTCACCCCTTAGCTGGAATGCCGGCGGACAACAGGTCTACCCCTTAATCGGGAATGCAGGCGGACAACAGGTCTACCCCTTAATCGGGAATGCAGGCGGACAACAGGTCTACCCCTTAAGCGGGAATGTCAGGCGGACAACAGGTCTACCCTTAATCGGAATGCAGGCGGATCAACAGGTCTACCCCTTAATCGGGAATGCAGGCGACACCAGGTCTACCCTTAATCGGAATGCAGGCGGACAACAGGTCTACCCTTAAGCGGGAATGCAGGCGGACAACAGGTCTACCCCTTAATCGGGAATGCAGGCGGACAACAGGTCTACTCCCTTAGCCGGGAATGCCGGCGGACACCAGGTCTACCCCTGCGGAATGCCGGCGACCAGGTCTACCTTGCGGAAATGCAGGCGGACAACAGGTCTACCCTTAAGCGGGAATGCCGGGCGGACAACAGGTCTACCCCTTAAGCCGGAATGCAGGCGGACAACAGGTCTACCCCTTAAGCGTGGAATGCCGGCGGACAACAGGTCTACCCTTAAGCGGAAATGCCGGCGGACAACAGGTCTACCCTTAAGCGGGAATGCGGGCGGACACTCAGGTCTACCCTTAATCGGGAATGCATGCGGACACCAGGTCTACCCCTTAATCGGGAATGCAGGCGACAACAGGTCTACCCTTTAGCTGGAATGCCGGGCGATCACCAGGTCTACTCCCTTAATCGGAATGCAGGCGGACAACAGGTCTACCCCTTAATCGGGAATGCAGGCGGACAACAGGTCTACCTCTTAATCGGGAATGCAGGCGACAACAGGTCTTACCCCTTAATCGGGAATGCAGGCGACACCAGGTCTACCCCTTCAATCGGGAATGCAGGCGGACAACAGGTCTACCCCTTAATCGGGAATGCCGGGCGACACCAGGTCTACACCCTTAATCGGAATGCAGGCGACAACAGGTCTACCCCTTAATCGGGAATGCAGGCGGACAACAGGTCTACCCCCTAATCGGGAATGCCAGGCGGACACCAGGTCTACCCCTTAATCGGAATGCAGGCGGACAACAGGTCTACCCTCTTAATCGGAATGCAGGCGGACACCAGGTCTACCCCTTGCCGGAATGCCGGGCGGATACCAGGTCTACCCCTTAATCGGAATGCAGGCGGACAACAGGTCTACCCCTTAATCGGGAATGCCAGGCGGACAACAGGTCTACCCCTAAGCTGGAATGCAGGCGACAACAGGCTCTACCCCTTAATCGGAATGCAGGCGGACACCAGGTCTACCCCTTGACTCGAATGCCAGGCGGACAACAGGTCTACCCTTTAGCCGGAATGCAGGCGGACAACAGGTCTACCCCTTAAGCCGGAATGCCGGGCGGACACCAGGTCTACCCCTTAATCCGGAATGCAGGCGGACAACAGGTCTACACCCTTCAGTCGGGAATGAAGGCGGACAACAGGTCTACCCTCTTCATCGGGAATGCAGGCGGACAACAGGTCTACCCCTTAATCGGGAATGCCGGCGACAACAGGTCTACCCCTTTAGCCGGAATGCCGGCGGACAACAGGTCTACCTCTAATGCGGGAATGCGGGCGGACACCAGGCTCTACCCCTTAATCGGGAATGCAGGCGGATCAACAGGTCTACTCTCTTAATCGGGAATGCAGGCGGACAACAGGTCTACCCCTTAATCGGGAATGCAGGCGACACCAGGTCTACCCTTAAGCGGGAATGCAGCGACAACAGGCTCATCCCCTTAGCTGGAATGCAGGCGACACCAGGTCTACCCCTTAATCGGAATGCAGGCGGACAACAGGCTAATCCTCTAATGCGGGAATGCCGGCGCGACACCAGGTCTACCCTTAGCCGGAATGCAGGCGGACAACAGGCCTTACCTCTTAATCGGAATGCAGGGCGGACAACAGGTCTACCCCTTAAGCGGGAATGCCGGCGGACATCAGGTCTACCCTTGCGGGAATGCAGGCGGACAACAGGTCTACCCTCTAATCGGAATGCGGGCGGACACCAGGTCAGCCCCTTGCCGGAAGGCCGGCGGACAACAGGTCTACCACCCTTAATCGGGAATGCAGGCGACAACAGGTCTACCCTTTAATCGGGAATGCAGGCGGACAATAGGTCTCACCCCTATCGGGAATACAGGCGACACCAGGTCTACCCCTTAAGCCGGGAATGCAGGCGGACAACAGGTCTACTCTTTCGGAATGCAGGGACACCAGGTCTACCCCTAATCGGAATACGGGCGACAACAGGTCTAGCTCCTTAAGCGGGAATGCCGCGGACAACAGGTCTACCCCTAATCGGAATGCAGGCGGACACCAGGTCTACCCCTTAATCGGGAATGCAGGCGGACAACAGGTCTACCCTTTAATCGGGAATGCCGGCGGACAACAGGTCTACCCCTTAATCGGGAATGCAGGCGGACAGGTCACCCTTAATCGGGAATGCGGATGACAACAGGCCTACCCCTTAACCGGGAATGCAGGCGGACAACAGGTCTACCCCTTAATCGGGAATACGGGCGGACAACAGGTCTACCCCTTAATCGGGAATGCAGGCGGACAACAGGTCTACCCCTTAATCGGGAATACAGGTGACAACAGGTCTACCCCTTAATCGGAATGCAGGCGGACAACAGGTCTACCCTTAATCGGGAATGCCAGGCGACAACAGGTCTACCCCTTAATCGGGAAATGCAGGCGACACCAGGTCTACCCCTTAATCGGGAATGCAGGCGGACAACAGGTCTACCCCTAATCGGGAATGCAGGCGGACAACAGGTCTACCCCTTAAGCGGGAATGCCGGCGGACAACAGGTCTACCCCTTAATCGGAATGCAGGCGGACAACAGGTCTACCCCTTAGTCGGGAAGGCAGGCGGACAACAGGTCTACCCTCTTAATCGGGAATGCAGGCGGACAACAGGTCTACCCCTTGATCGGAAATGCCGAGGACAACAGGTCTACCTCTTAAGCCGGAATGCAGGCGGACACCAGGTCTACCCCTTAATCGGAATGCAGGGCGGACAACAGGCTCTACCCCTTAATCGGGAATGCAGGCGGACAACAGGTCTACCCCTTAATCGGGAATGCAGGCGGACAACAGGTCTACCCCTTAATCGGGAATGCAGGCGACAACAGGTCTACCCCTTTAATCGGGAATGCAGGCGGACAACAGGTCTACCCCCTAATCGGGAATACGGGCGGACAACAGGTCTACCCCTTTAATCGGGAATGCAGGCGGACAACAGGTCTACCCCTTAAGCGGGAATGCGGCGGACAACAGGTCTACCCCTTAATCGGGAATGCAGGCGGACAACAGGTCTACCCCTTAATCGGGAATGCAGGGCGGACAACAGGTCTACCCCTTAATCGGGAATGCAGGCGGACAACAGGTCTACCCCTTAATCGGAATACGGGCGACAACAGGTCTACCCTTAAGCGGGAATGCCGGGCGGACAACAGGTCTACCCTTAATCGGGAATGCAGGCGGACAACAGGCTCTATCCCTTTAATCGGGAATGCAGGCGGACAACAGGTCTACCCCTAATCGGGAATGCAGGGCGGACAACAGGTCTACCCTTTAATCGGGAATGCAGGCGACAACAGGTCTACCCCTTAATCGGGAATGCAGGCGGACAACAGGTCTACCCCTTAATCGGGAATGCAGGCGGACAACAGGTCTACCCCTTAATCGGGAATGCGGGCGGACAACAGGTCTACCCCTTAATCGGGAATGCCGGCGGACAACAGGTCTACCCCTTAATCGGGAATGCGGGCGGACAACAGGTCTACCCTTAATCGGGAATGCCGGACGACAACAGGTCTACCTCTTAATCGGGAATGCAGGCGGACAACAGGTCTACCCTCTAATCGGGAATGCAGGCGGACAACAGGTCTACCCTTGACCGGAATGCCGGCGGACAACAGGTCTACCCCTTAATCGGGAATGCAGGCGGACAACAGGTCTACCCCTTAATCGGGAATGCAGGCGGACAACAGGTCTACCCCTTAATCGGGAATGCAGGCGGACAACAGGTCTACCCCTTAATCGGGAATGCAGGCGGACAACAGGTCTACCCCTTAATCGGGAATGCAGGCGGACAACAGGTCTACCCCTTAATCGGGAATGCGGGCGGACAACAGGTCTACCCCTTAATCGGGAATGCAGGCGGACAACAGGTCTACCCCTTAATCGGAATGCAGGCGGACAACAGGTCTACCCCTTTAATCGGGAATGCGGGCGGACAACAGGTCTACCCCTTAATCGGGAATGCAGGCGGACAACAGGTCTACCCCTTAATCGGGAATGCAGGCGGACAACAGGTCTACCTCTTAAGCGGAATGCCGGGCGGACAACAGGTCTACCCCTTAATCGGGAATGCAGGCGGACAACAGGTCTACACCTCTAATCGGGAATAAGGGCGGACAACAGGTCTACCCCTTAATCGGGAATGCAGGCGGACAACAGGTCTACCCCTTCTAATCGGGAATACGGGCGGACAACAGGTCTACCCCTTAAGCGGGAATGCCGGCGGACAACAGGTCTACCCCTTAATCGGGAATGCAGGCGGACAACAGGTCTACCTCTAATCGGGAATAAGGGCGGACAACAGGTCTACCCCTTAAGCGGGAATGCCGGGCGGACAACAGGTCTACCCCTTAATCGGGAATGCAGGCGGACAACAGGTCTACCCCTTAATCGGGAATGCAGGCGGACACCAGGTCTACCCCTTAATCGGGAATGCAGGCGACAACAGGTCTACCCCTTAATCGGAATACGGGCGGACAACAGGTCTACCCCTTGCCGGAATGCCGGCGGACAACAGGTCTACCCCTTAATCGGGAATGCAGGCGGACAACAGGTCTACCCCTTAAGCCGGAATGCTGGCGGACAACAGGTCTACCCTTTAATCGGGAATGCAGGCGGACAACAGGTCTACCCCTTAATCGGGAATGCAGGCGGACAACAGGTCTACCCTTAATCGGGAATGCAGGCGGACAACAGGTCTACCCCTTAATCGGGAATGCGGGCGGACAACAGGTCTACCCCTTAATCGGGAATGCAGGCGGACAACAGGTCTACCCCTTAATCGGGAATGCAGGCGGACAACAGGTCTACCCCTTAATCGGGAATGCAGGCGGACAACAGGTCTACCCCTTAATCGGGAATGCAGGCGGACAACAGGTCTACCCCTTAATCGGGAATGCGGGCGGACAACAGGCTCTACCCCTTAATCGGGAATGCAGGCGGACAACAGGTCTACCCCTTAATCGGGAATGCAGGCGGACAACAGGTCTACCCCTTAATCGGGAATGCAGGCGGACAACAGGTCTACTCCCTTGATCGGGAATACGGGCGGACAACAGGTCTACCCCTTAAGCGGGAATGCCAGGCGGACAACAGGTCTACCCCTTAATCGGGAATGCAGGCGGACAACAGGTCTACCCCTTAATCGGGAATACGGGCGGACAACAGGTCTACCCCTTTACCGGGAATGCCAGGCGGACAACAGGTCTACCCCTTAATCGGAATGCAGGCGGACAACAGGTCTACCCCTTAATCGGGAATGCGGGCGGACAACAGGTCTACCCCTTAATCGGGAATGCGGGCGGACAACAGGTCTACCCCTTAATCGGGAATGCAGGCGGACAACAGGTCTACCCCTTAATCGGGAATGCAGGCGGACAACAGGTCTACCCCTTAATCGGGAATGCGGGCGGACAACAGGTCTACCTCTTAATCGGGAATGCGGGCGGACAACAGGTCTACTCCTTAATCGGGAATGCAGGCGGACAACAGGTCTACCCCTTAATCGGGAATGCAGGCGGACAACAGGTCTACCCCTTAATCGGGAATGCAGGCGGACAACAGGTCTACCCCTTAATCGGAATACGGGCGGACAACAGGTCTACCCTTTAATCGGGAATGCAGGCGGACAACAGGTCTACCCCTTAATCGGGAATGCAGGCGGACAACAGGTCTACCCCTTAATCGGGAATGCAGGCGGACAACAGGTCTACCCCTTAATCGGGAATACGGGCGGACAACAGGTCTACCCCTTAATCGGGAATGCAGGCGGACAACAGGTCTACCCCTTAATCGGGAATGCAGGCGGACAACAGGTCTACCCCTTAATCGGGAATGCAGGCGGACAACAGGTCTACCCTTAAGCGGGAATGCCAGGCGGACAACAGGTCTACCCCTTAATCGGGAATGGCAGGCGGACAACAGGTCTACCTCTAATCGGGAATACGGGCGGACAACAGGTCTACCCCTTAATCGGGAATGCCGGGCGGACAACAGGTCTACCCCTTAATCGGGAATGCAGGCGGACAACAGGTCTACCCCTTAATCGGGAATGCAGGCGGACAACAGGTCTACCCTTAATCGGGAATGCAGGCGGACAACAGGTCTACCCCTTAAGCTGGAATGCAGGCGGACAACAGGTCTACTCCCTTAATCGGGAATGCAGGCGACAACAGGTCTACCCCTTAATCGGGAATGCAGGCGGACAACAGGTCTACCCTCTAATCGGGAATACGGGCGGACAACAGGTCTACCCCTTAATCGGGAATGCAGGCGGACAACAGGTCTACCTCTTAGCCGGAATGCCGGGCGGACACCAGGTCTACCCCTTAAGCGGGAATGCAGGCGGACAACAGGTCTACCCCTTAATCGGGGAATGCAGGCGGACAACAGGTCTACCCCTTAATCGAGAATGCAGGCGGACAACAGGTCTACCCTTTAGCCGGAATGCCGGCGGACAACAGGTCTACCCCTTAATCGGGAATGCAGGCGGACAACAGGTCTACCCCTTAATCGGGAATGCAGGCGGACACCAGGTCTACCCCTTAATCGGGAATGCAGGCGGACAACAGGTCTACCCCTTAATCGGGAATGCAGGCGGACAACAGGTCTACCCCTTAAGCGGGAATGCAGGCGGACAACAGGTCTACCCCTTAAGCGGGAATGTAGGCGGACAACAGGTCTACCCCTTAATCGGGAATGCAGGCGGACAACAGGTCTACCCCTTAATCGGGAATACGGGCGGACAACAGGTCTACCCCTTTAAGCGGAATGCCGGCGGACAACAGGTCTACCCCTAATCGGGAATAAGCGGCGGACAACAGGTCTACCCTTTAATCGGGAATGCAGGCGGACAACAGGTCTACCCTCTAATCGGGAATACAGGGCGGACAACAGGTCTACCCCTTAATCGGGAATGCAGGCGGACAACAGGTCTACCCCTTAATCGGGAATGCGGGCGGACACCAGGTCTACCCCTTAATCGGGAATGCAGGCGGACAACAGGTCTACCCCTTAATCGGGAATGCGGGCGGACAACAGGTCTACCCCTTAATCGGGAATGCCGGGCGGACAACAGGTCTACCCCTTAATCGGGAATGCAGGCGGACAACAGGTCTACCCCTTAATCGGGAATGCAGGCGGACAACAGGTCTACCCCTTAATCGGGAATGCAGGCGGACAACAGGTCTACCCCTTAATCGGGAATACGGGCGGACAACAGGTCTACCCCTTAAGCCGGAATGCCGGCGGACAACAGGTCTACTCCTTAATCGGGAATGCAGGCGACAACAGGTCTACTTCTTAATCGGGAATGCAGGGCGACAACAGGTCTACCCCTTAATCGGGAATGCAGGCGGACAACAGGTCTACCCCTTGATCGGGAATACAGGCGGACAACAGGTCTACCCCTTTAATCGGGAATGCAGGCGGACAACAGGTCTACCCCCTAATCGGGAATACGGGCGGACAACAGGTCTACCCCTTAAGCGGGAATGCCGGCGGACAACAGGTCTACCCCTTAATCGGGAATGCAGGCGGACAACAGGTCTACCTCTAATCGGGAATAAGGGCGGACAACAGGTCTACCCCTTTAGTCGGGAATGCCGGGCGGACAACAGGTCTACCCCTTAATCGGAATGCAGGCGGACAACAGGTCTACCCCTTAATCGGGAATGCAGGCGGACAACAGGTCTACCCTCTAATCGGGAATACGGGCGGACAACAGGTCTACCTCTATGCGGAATGCCGGCGGACAACAGGTCTACCCCTTAATCGGGAATGCAGGCGGACAACAGGTCTACCTCTAATCGGGAATGCGGGCGGACAACAGGTCTACCCTTAAGCGGGAATGCAGGCGACAACAGGTCTACCCCTTGCTCGGAATGCAGGCGACAACAGGTCTACCCCTTAATCGGGAATGCAGGCGGACAACAGGTCTACCCCTTTAATCGGAATGCCGGGCGGACAACAGGTCTACCCCTTAATCGGGAATGCAGGCGGACAACAGGTCTACCCCCTTAATCGGGAATGCAGGCGGACACCAGGTCTACCCCTTAATCGGGAATGCAGGCGGACAACAGGTCTACCCTCTAATCGGGAATACGGGCGGACAACAGGTCTACCCCTTAGCCGGAATGCCGGCGGACAACAGGTCTACCCCTTAATCGGGAATGCAGGCGGACAACAGGTCTACCTCTTAATCGGGAATGCAGGCGGACAACAGGTCTACCCTCTAATCGGGAATACGGGCGGACAACAGGTCTACTCCTTAAGCGGGAATGCCGGCGGACAACAGGTCTACCCCTTAATCGGGAATGCAGGCGGACAACAGGTCTACCCCTTAATCGGGAATGCGGGCGGACACCAGGTCTACCCCTTAATCGGGAATGCAGGCGGACAACAGGTCTACCCCTAATCGGGAATACGGGCGGACAACAGGTCTACCCCTTGCCGGAATGCAGGCGACAACAGGTCTACCCCTAATCGGAATGCAGGCGGACAACAGGTCTACTCTCTAATCGGGAATAAGGGCGGACAACAGGTCTACCCTTAAGCCGGAATGCCGGCGGACAACAGGTCTACCCCTAATCGGAATGCAGGCGGACAACAGGTCTACCCTTAATCGGGAATGCAGGCGGACAACAGGTCTACCCCTTAATCGGGAATGCGGGCGACAACAGGTCTACCCTCTATCGGGAATGCAGGCGGACAACAGGTCTACCCCTTAAGCGGGAATGCCGGCGGACAACAGGTCTACCCCTTAATCGGGAATGCAGGCGGACAACAGGCTCTACCCTCTAATCGGGGAATGCAGGCGGACAACAGGTCTACCCCTTAATCGGGAATGCGGGCGGACAACAGGTCTACCCCCTTAAGCTGGAATGCCGGCGGACAACAGGTCTACCCCTTAATCGGGAATGCAGGCGGACAACAGGTCTACCCCTAATCGGAATACAGGGCGGACAACAGGTCTACCCCTTAATCGGAATGCTAGGCGACAACAGGTCTACCCCTCATCGGGGAATGCGGGCGGACAACAGGTCTACCCCTTAATCGGAATGCAGGCGACAACAGGTCTACCCCTTAATCGGAATGCAGGCGGACAACAGGTCTACCCCTTAATCGGGAATGCCGGCGGACACACAGGTCTACCCCTTAATCGGAATGCAGGACGGACAACAGGTCTACCCCTTAATCGGGAATACGGGCGGACAACAGGTCTACCCCTTTAAGCGGGAATGCCAGGCGACAACAGGTCTACCCTTACCGGAATGCAGGCGACAACAGGTCTACCTCTTAATCGGGAATGCAGGCGGACAACAGGCTCTACCCTTAATCGGGAATGCAGGCGACAACAGGTCTACCTCCTTAAGCGGGAATGCCGGCGGACACCAGGTCTACCCCTTAAGCGGGAATGCAGGCGGACAACAGGTCTACCCCTTAATCGGGAATGCAGGCGGACAACAGGTCTACCCCTTAATCGGGAATGCCGGCGGACAACAGGTCTACCCTTAATCGGGAATGCAGGCGGACAACAGGTCTACCTCTTGCTGGAAAGCCGGGCGGA
>JAKWBO010001522.1:0-12930 GCA_034336685.1 Luscinia luscinia
CATTTTGGGGTTCTGGGCCATTTTAAGTCTCATTTCCTTTGGAAGTTTGCCCAGTTATTTTTTCCACTTTTTCCCTTAGAAAAGTCCAGGTCACTCCCTGGGGTTTTGGGGCCAGTTATTAGGAGTTTTTCTGGCCATTCTTTGTGCAATTTCTGGGGATTTTGTCTTTTCTTAGTGGGGTATTTTTAGGCATTTTCCTGGGTTGCTAAGGTTCAATTTTATGCTGGATTTTTCCTGATGTTTTCCAATGCTTGGAATTTTTGACCGGTTTGGGCTGTTTCAGTGTCGATTTTAGGACTTTTCTGGCCATTTCATATGGATTTTGAGGGATTTTGTTTCTTAGTGCCAGTTTTGTTAGCTGATTTTCCTGGATTTTTCCTGATGTTTTCCCCAATAATGCTTGGAATTTTGACCGGTTTGGGCTGTTTCAGTGTCGATTTTAGGACTATTTTCTGGCCATTTCATATGGATTTTGAGGGATTTTTGTTTCTAGGTGCCAATTTTGGTAGGCCGATTTTCCCTGGATTTTTCCTCATGTTTTCCCATCAATCCTTGATATTTTGGCAGATTGTAGATGGTTTTTGTACAGATTCCTGGAGATTTTGGGCCATTTTGCACCTTTTGGGGATTTTGGGCCATTTTAAGTCTCATTTCCTTTGGAAGTTTTCCCAGATATTTTTCCAATTTTTCCTTAGAAATTCCAGGTCACTCCCTGGGTTTTGGGCTATGTATTAGGAGTTTTCTGGCCATTCTTTGTGCAATTTCTGGGGATTTTTGTCTTTTCTTAGTGGGTATTTTAGGCGATTTCCTGGGTTGCTAAGGTTCAATTTATGCTGGATTTTTTCCTGATGTTTTCCCAATAATGCTTGGAATTTTGACCGGTTTGGGCTGTTTCAGTGTCGATTTTAGGACTATTTCTGGCCATTTTCATATGGATTTTGAGGGGATTTTTGTTTCTTAGTGCCAGTTTGTTAGGCTGATTTTCCCTGGATTTTTCCTGATGTTTTCCCCAATAATGCTTGGAATTTTGACCTGTTTGGACTGTTTCAGTGTCGATGTTAGGACTATTTCTGGCCATTTTCATATGGATTTTGAGGGATTTTTGTTTCTTAGTGCCAATTTGGTAGGCTGATTTTCCCTGGCTTTTATCTCATGCTATCCCATCCATCCTTCGTAATTTTGGCAGATTGTAGATGGTTTTGTACAGATTCCTGGAGATTTTGGGCCATTTTTGCATCATTTTGGGGTTCTGGACCATTTTAAGTCTCATTTCCTTTGGAAGTTTGCCCAGGTATTTTTCCACTTTTTTCCCTTAGAAAGTCCAGGTCACTTCCTGGGTTTTGGGCTATATATTAGAAGTTTTCTGGCCATTTGTGGTGCAATTTCTGTGGGATTTTTGTCTTTCTTAGTGGGTATTTTTAGGCGATTTCCTGGGTTGCTAAGGTTCGCTTTTCCTGGATTTTTCCGGATGTTTTCCCCAATAATGCTTGGAATTTTGGCCGGTTTGGACTGTTTCAGTGTCGATGTTAGGACTATTTCTGGCCATTTCATATGGATTTTGAGGGATTTTTGTTTCTTAGTGCCAATTTTGGTAGGCTAATTTTCCTGGATTTTTCCTCATGCTATCCCATCGATCCTTGGTATTTTGGCAGATTGTAGATGGTTTTTGTACAGATTCCTGGAGATTTTGGGCCATTTTTGCACCATTTTGGGGTTCTGGGGCCATTTTAAGTCTCATTTCCTTTGGAAGTTTGCCCAGGTATTTTCCACTTTTTCCCTTAGAAAGTCCAGGTCACTCCCTGGGTTTTGGGCCAGTTATTAGGAGTTTTTCTGGGCGTTCTTTGTGCAATTCTGGGGGATTTTGTCTTTCTTAGTGGGTGTTTTAGGCATTTCCTGGGTTGCTAAGGTTCAATTTATGCTGGATTTTTCCTGATGTTTTCCCCAATAATGCTTGGAATTTTGACCGGTTTGGGGCTGTTTCAGTGTCGATTTTAGGACTATTTCTGGCCATTTTCATATGGATTTTGAGGGGATTTTTGTTTCTTAGTGCCAATTTTGGTAGGCTGATTTTCCCTGGATTTTTCCTCATGCTATCCCATCGATCCTTGGTATTTTTGGCAGATTGTAGATGGTTTTTGTACAGATTCCTGGAGATTTTGGGCCATTTTGCACCATTTAGTGGGGTTTTGGGCCATTTAAAGTCTCATTTCCTTTGGAAGTTTGCCCAGGTATTTTTCCACTTTTTCCCTTAGAAAGTCCAGGTCACTCCCTGGGGTTATGGGGCAGATATTCGGAGTTTTCTGGCCATTTTTGGTGCAATTTCTGGAGGATTTCTGTGTTTTAGTAGAATTTTAGGCATTTCCTGGGTTGCTAAGGTTCAATTTATGCTGGATTTTTCCTGATGTTTTCCCAATAAATCTTGGAATTTTGACCGGTTTGGGCTGTTTCAGTGTCGATTTTAGGACTATTTCTGGCCATTTTCATATGGATTTTGAGGATTTTGTTTCTTAGTGCCAGTTTGTTAGGCTGATTTTCCCTGGATTTTTCCTGATGTTTTCCCCAATAATGCTTGGAATTTTGACCTGTTTGGACTGTTTCAGTGTCGGTTAGGACTATTTCTGGCCATTTTCATATGGATTTTGAGGGGATTTTTGTTTCTAGTGCCAATTTTGGTAGGCCGATTTTCCCTGGATTTTCCTCATGCTATCCCATCCATCCGTAATTTTGGCAGATTGTAGATGGTTTTGTACAGATTCCTGGAGATTTTGGGCCATTTTGCATCATTTTGGGGGTTCTGGGCCATTTTAAGTCTCATTTCCTTTGGAAGTTTGCCCAGATATTTTTCCAGTTTTTCCTTGAAATTCCAGGTCACTCCCTGGGGTTTTGGGCCATATTAGGAGTTTTTCTGGCCATTCTTTGTGCAATTTCTGGGGATTTTGTCTTTCTTAGTGGGTATTTTTAGGCGATTTCCTGGGTTGCTAAGGTTCAATTTTATGCTGGATTTTTCCTGATGTTTTCCCCAATAATGCTTGGAATTTTGACCGGTTTGGGCTGTTTCAGTGTCGATTTTAGGACTATTTCTGGCCATTTTCATATGGATTTTGAGGGGATTTTTTGTTTCTTAGTGCCAGTTTGTTAGGCTGATTTCCTGGATTTTTCCTGATGTTTTCCCCAATAATGCTTGGAATTTTGACCTGTTTGGACTGTTTCAGTGTCGATGTTAGGACTATTTCTGGCCATTTTCATATGGATTTTGAGGGGATTTTTGTTTCTTAGTGCCAATTTTGGTAGGCTGATTTTCCCTGGCTTTTTATCTCATGCTATCCCATCCATCCTTCGTAATTTGGCAGATTGTAGATGGTTTTGTACAGATTCCTGGAGATTTTGGGCCATTTTTGCATCATTTTGGGGTTCTGGACCATTTTAAGTCTCATTTCCTTTGGAAGTTTTGCCCAGGTATTTCCACTTTTTCCTTAGAAAGTCCAGGTCACTTCCTGGGTTTTGGGGCTATATATTAGAAGTTTTTCTGGCCATTTGTGGTGCAATTTCTGTGGGATTTTTGTCTTTCTTAGTGGGTATTTTAGGCGATTTCCTGGGTTGCTAAGGTTCTTCCTGGATTTTTCCTGATGTTTTCCCCAATAATGCTTGGAATTTTGGCCGGTTTGGACTGTTTCAGTGTCGATGTTAGGACTATTTCTGGCCATTTTCATATGGATTTTGAGGATTTTGTTTCTTAGTGCCAATTTTGTGGCTAATTTTCCTGGATTTTTCCTCATGCTATCCCATCGATCCTTGGTATTTTGGCAGATTGTAGATGGTTTTTGTACAGGATTCTGGAGATTTGGGCCATTTTGCACCATTTTGGGGTTCTGGGCCATTTTAAGTCTCATTTCCTTTGGAAGTTTGCCCAGGTATTTTCACTTTTCCTTAGAAAGTCCAGGTCACTCCCTGGGTTTTGGGGCCAGAAGTTTCTGGCCATTTTTGGTGCAATTTCTGGGGATTTTGGCTTTCTTAGTGGGTATTTTTAGCATTTCTGGGTTGCTAAGGTTCAATTTTATGCTGGATTTTTTCCTGATGTTTTCCCCAATAATGCTTGGAATTTTGACCGGTTTGGACTGTTTCAGTGTCGATGTTAGGACTATTTCTGGCCATTTTCATATGGATTTTGAGGGGATTTTTTGTTTCTTAGTGCCAATTTTGGTAGGCTGATTTTCCCTGGATTTTTTCCTCATGCTATCCCATCCATCCTTGGTATTTTTGGCAGATTGTAGATGGTTTTTGTACAGATTCTGGAGATTTTGGGCCATTTTGCACCATTTTGGGGTTCTGGGCCATTTAAAGTCTCATTTCCTTTGGAAGTTTGCCCAGTATTTTTCCACTTTTCCTTGAAAGTCCAGGTCACTCCCTGGGGTTTTGGGCCAGTATTAGAGTTTTCTGGCCATTTTGTGCAATTTTCTGGGGATTTTGTCTTTTAGTGGGTATTTTTAGGCATTTTCCTGGGTTGCTAAGGTTCAATTTATGCTGGATTTTTTCCTGATGTTTTCCCCAATAATGCTTGGAATTTTGACCGGTTTGGGCTGTTTCAGTGTCGATTTTTAGGACTATTTCTGGCCATTTTCATATGGATTTTGAGGATTTTTGTTTCTTAGTGCCAATTTTGGTAGGCTGATTTTCCCTGGATTTTCCTCATGCTATCCCATCATCCTTGGTAATTTTGGCAGATTGTAGATGGTTTTTGTACAGATTCCTGGAGATTTGGGCCATTTTGCACCATTTTGGGGTTTTGGGCCATTTAAAGTCTCATTTCCTTTGGAAGTTTGCCCAGTTATTTTCCACTTTTTCCTTAGAAAAGTCCAGGTCACTCCCTGGGTTTTGGGGCCAGATATTAGGAGTTTTCTGGCCATTTGTGTGCAATTTCTGGGGGATTTTTGTCTTTCTTAGTGGGTGTTTTAGGCAATTTCCTGGGGTTGCTAAGGTTCAATTTTCCTGGATTTTTCCTGATGTTTTCCCCAATAATGCTTGGAATTTTGACCTGTTTGGACTGTTTCAGTGTCGATTTTAGGACTATTTCTGGCCATTTTCATATGGATTTTGAGGGGATTTTTGTTTCTTAGTGCCAATTTTGTTAGGCTGATTTTCCCTGGATTTTTCCTCATGCTATCCCATCCATCCTTCGTAATTTTGGCAGATTGTAGATGGTTTTTGTACAGATTCCTGGAGATTTTGGGCCATTTTTGCACCATTTTGGGGTTCTGGGCCATTTAAAGTCTCATTTCCTTTTGGAAGTTTGCCCCAGATATTTTCCATTTTTCCTTAGAAATCCAGGTCACTCCCTGGGGTTTTGGGCCAGATATTAGGAGTTTTTCTGGCCATTTTGTGCAATTTCTGGGGATTTTTGTCTTTCTTAGTGGGTATTTTAGGCATTTCCTGGGTTGCTAAGGTTCAATTTATGCTGGATTTTTCCTGATGTTTTCCCCAATAATGCTTGGAATTTTGACCGGTTTGGGCTGTTTCAGTGTCGATTTTAGGACTATTTCTGGCCATTTTCATATGGATTTTGAGGGATTTTTGTTTCTTAGTGCCAGTTTGTTAGGCTGATTTTCCTGGATTTTTCCTGATGTTTTCCCCAATAATGCTTGGAATTTTGACCTGTTTGGACTGTTTCAGTGTCGATGTTAGGACTATTTCTGGCCATTTCATATGGATTTTGAGGGATTTTTGTTTCTTAGTGCCAATTTGTAGGCTAATTTTCCTGGTTTTCCTCATGCTATCCCATCGATCCTTCGTAATTTTGGCAGATTGTAGATGGTTTTTGTACAGATTCCTGGAGATTTTGGGCCATTTTTGCACCCATTTTGGGGTTCTGGGCCATTTTAAGTCTCATTTCCTTTGGAAGTTTGCCCAGGTATTTTTCCACTTTTTCCCTTAGAAAGTCCAGGTCACTCCCTGGGGTTTTGGGCCATATATTAGGAGTTTTTCTGGCCATTCTGTGGTGCAATTTCTGGGGATTTTTGTCTTTCTTAGTGGGTATTTTTAGGCTGATTTCCTGGGTTGCTAAGGTTCAATTTATGCTGGATTTTTCCTGATGTTTTCCCCAATAATGCTTGGAATTTTGACCGGTTTGGACTGTTTCAGTGTCGATGTTAGGACTATTTCTGGCCATTTTCATATGGATTTTGAGGGATTTTTGTTTCTTAGTGCCAATTTGGTAGGCTGATTTTCCCTGGATTTTTCCTCATGCTATCCCATCATCCTTCGTATTTTGGCAGATTGTAGATGGTTTTTGTACAGATTCCTGGAGATTTTGGGCCATTTTTGCATCATTTTGGGGTTCTGGGCCATTTAAAGTCTCATTTCCTTTGGAAGTTTGCCCAGGTATTTTTCCACTTTTTCCCTTAGAAAGTCCAGGTCACTCCCTGGGTTTTGGGCTAGATATTAGAAGTTTTTCTGGCCATTTTGTGCAATTTCTGGGGATTTTGTCTTTCTTAGTGGGTATTTTAGGCGATTTCCTGGGTTGCTAAGGTTCAATTTTATGCTGGATTTTTTCCTGATGTTTTCCCCAATAATGCTTGGAATTTTGACCGGTTTGGACTGTTTCAGTGTCGATTTAGGACTATTTCTGGCCATTTTCATATGGATTTTGAGGGGATTTTTTGTTTCTTAGTGCCAATTTTGGTAGGCTAATTTTCCTGGATTTTTCCTCATGCTATCCCATCAATCCTTGGTATTTTGGCAGATTGTAGATGGTTTTTGTACAGATTCCTGGAGATTTTGGGCCATTTTTTGCACCATTTTGGGGTTCTGGGCCATTTAAAGTCTCATTTCCTTTGGAAGTTTGCCCAGGTATTTTTCCACTTTTTTCCCTTAGAAAGTCCAGGTCACTCCCTGGGTTTTGGGCTATGTATTAGGAGTTTTTCTGGCCATTCTTTGTGCAATTTCTGGGGGATTTTTGTCTTTCTTAGTGGGTGTTTTTAGGCGATTTCCTGGGTTGCTAAGGTTCAATTTATGCTGGATTTTTTCCTGATGTTTTCCCCAATAATGCTTGGAATTTTGAGCGGTTTGGGCTGTTTCAGTGTCGATTTTAGGACTATTTCTGGCCATTTTTCATATGGATTTTGAGGGGATTTTTGTTTCTTAGTGCCAATTTTGGTAGGCTGATTTTCCCTGGCTTTTTCCTCATGCTATCCCATCCATCCTTCGTAATTTTGGCAGATTGTAGATGGTTTTTGTACAGATTCCTGGAGATTTTGGGCCATTTTTTGCATCATTTTGGGGTTCTGGGCCATTTTAAGTCTCATTTCCTTTGGAAGTTTGCCCAGTATTTTCCACTTTTTCCTTAGAAAGTCCAGGTCACTCCCTGGGTTTTGGGCCAGATATTAAAAGTTTTTCTGGCCATTTGTGGTGCAATTTCTGGGGATTTTTGTCTTTCTAGTGGGGTATTTTAGGCGATTTCCTGGGTTGCTAAGGTTCAGTTTTCCTGGATTTTTCCTGATGTTTTCCCCAATAATGCTTGGAATTTTGACCGGTTTGGACTGTTTCAGTGTCGATGTTAGGACTATTTCTGGCCATTTTCATATGGATTTTGAGGGATTTTTGTTTCTTAGTGCCAATTTGGTAGGCTAATTTTCCCTGGATTTTTCCTCATGCTATCCCATCCATCCTTGGTATTTTGGCAGATTGTAGATGGTTTTTGTACAGATTCCTGGAGATTTTGGGCCATTTTTGCACCATTTTGGGGTTCTGGGCCATTTAAAGTCTCATTTCCTTTGGAAGTTTGCCCAGTTATTTTTCCACTTTTTTCCTTAGAAAGTCCAGGTCACTCCCTGGGTTTTGGGCCAGTTATTAGGAGTTTTTCTGGCCATTCTTTGTGCAATTTCTGGGATTTTTGTCTTTCTTAGTGGGTGTTTTTAGGCAATTTTCCTGGGTTGCTAAGGTTCAATTTTATGCTGGATTTTTTCCTGATGTTTTCCCCAATAATGCTTGGAATTTTGACCGGTTTGGGCTGTTTCAGTGTCGATTTTAGGACTATTTCTGGCCATTTTCATATGGATTTTGAGGGATTTTTGTTTCTTAGTGCCAATTTGGTAGGCTGATTTTCCCTGGATTTTTCCTCATGCTATCCCCATCGATCCTTGGTATTTTGGCAGATTGTAGATGGTTTTTGTACAGATTCCTGGAGATTTTGGGCCATTTTGCACCATTTTAGTGGGGTTTTGGGCCATTTAAAGTCTCATTTCCTTTGGAAGTTTGCCCAGGTATTTTTCCACTTTTTCCCTTAGAAAGTCCAGGTCACTCCCTGGGTTATGGGGCAGATATTCGGAGTTTTTCTGGCCATTTTGGTGCAATTTCTGGAGGATTTCTGTGTTTTTAGTAGGAATTTCTAGGCATTTTCCTGGGTTGCTAAGGTTCAATTTATGCTGGATTTTTCCTGATGTTTTCCCCAATAATGCTTGGAATTTTGACCGGTTTGGGCTGTTTCAGTGTCGATTTTAGGACTATTTCTGGCCATTTTCATATGGATTTTGAGGGGATTTTTGTTTCTTAGTGCCAGTTTGTTAGGCTGATTTTCCCTGGATTTTTTCCTGATGTTTTCCCCAATAATGCTTGGAATTTTGACCTGTTTTGGACTGTTTCAGTGTCGATGTTAGGACTATTTCTGGCCATTTTCATATGGATTTTGAGGGATTTTTGTTTCTTAGTGCCAATTTGGTAGGCTGATTTTCCCTGGCTTTTATCTCATGCTATCCCCATCCATCCTTCGTAATTTGGCAGATTGTAGATGGTTTTTGTACAGATTCCTGGAGATTTTGGGCCATTTTTGCATCATTTGGGGGTTCTGGACCATTTTAAGTCTCATTTCCTTTGGAAGTTTGCCCAGGTATTTTCCACTTTTTTCCCTTAGAAAGTCCAGGTCACTTCCTGGGTTTTGGGCTATATATTAGAAGTTTTTCTGGCCATTTGTGGTGCAATTTCTGTGGGATTTTTGTCTTTCTTAGTGGGTATTTTTAGGCGATTTCCTGGGGTTGCTAAGGTTCGCTTTTCCTGATTTTTCCGATGTTTTCCCCAATAATGCTTGGAATTTTGGCCGGTTTGGACTGTTTCAGTGTCGATGTTAGGACTATTTCTGGCCATTTTCATATGGATTTTGAGGGATTTTTGTTTCTTAGTGCCAATTTTGGTAGGCTAATTTTCCCGGATTTTTCCTCATGCTATCCCATCCATCCTTGGTATTTGGCAGATTGTAGATGGTTTTTGTACAGATTCCTGGAGATTTTGGGCCATTTTTGCACCATTTTGGGGTTCTGGGCCATTTTAAGTCTCATTTCCTTTGGAAGTTTGCCCAGTTATTTTTCCACTTTTTCCTTAGAAAGTCCAGGTCACTCCCTGGGTTTTGGGGCCAGTTATTAGGAGTTTTTCTGGCCATTCTTTGTGCAATTTTCTGGGGATTTTGTCTTTCTTAGTGGGTGTTTTTAGGCATTTTCCTGGGTTGCTAAGGTTCAATTTATGCTGGATTTTTTCCTGATGTTTTCCCCAATAATGCTTGGAATTTTGACCGGTTTGGGCTGTTTCAGTGTCGATTTTAGGACTCTTTCGGCCATTTTCATATGGATTTTGAGGGGATTTTTGTTTCTTAGTGCCAATTTGGTAGGCTGATTTTCCCTGGATTTTTCCTCATGCTATCCCATCCATCCTTCGTAATTTTGGCAGATTGTAGATGGTTTTTGTACAGATTCCTGGAGATTTTGGGCCATTTTTGCATCATTTTGGGGTTCTGGGCCATTTAAAGTCTCATTTCCTTTGGAAGTTTGCCCAGGTATTTTTCCACTTTTTTCCTTAGAAAGTCCAGGTCACTCCCTGGGTTTTGGGCCATATTAGGAGTTTTTCTGGCCATTTTTGGTGCAATTTCTGGGGATTTTTGTCTTTCTTAGTGGGGTATTTTTAGGCGATTTCCTGGGTTGCTAAGGTTCAATTTTCCTGGATTTTTCCTGATGTTTTCCCAATAATGCTTGGAATTTTGACCCGGTTTGGGACTGTTTCAGTGTCGATGTTAGGACTATTTCTGGCCATTTTCATATGGATTTTGAGGGGATTTTTGTTTCTTAGTGCCAATTTGGTAGGCTGATTTTCCCTGGATTTTTCCTCATGCTATCCCATCCATCCTTGGTATTTGGCAGATTGTAGATGGTTTTTGTACAGATTCCTGGAGATTTTGGGGCCATTTTTGCACCATTTTGGGGGTTCTGGGCCATTTTAAGTCTCATTTCCTTTGGAAGTTTGCCCAGGTATTTTCCACTTTTTTCCTTAGAAAGTCCAGGTCACTCCCTGGGTTTTGGGCCACATATAGGAGTTTTTCTGGCCATTCTTGGTGCAATTTCTGGGGATTTTTGTCTTTCTTAGTGGGTATTTTTAGGCGATTTCCTGGGTTGCTAAGGTTCAATTTATGCTGGATTTTTTCCTGATGTTTTCCCAATAATGCTTGGAATTTTGACCGGTTTGGGCTGTTTCAGTGTCGATTTTAGGACTATTTCTGGCCATTTTCATATGGATTTTGAGGGATTTTTTGTTTCTTAGTGCCAATCTGGTAGGCTAATTTTTCCCTGGATTTTTCCTCATGCTATCCCATCGATCCTTGGTATTTTGGCAGATTGTAGATGGTTTTTGTACAGATTCCTGGAGATTTTGGGCCATTTTTGCACCATTTGGGGGTTCTGGGCCATTTAAAGTCTCATTTCCTTTGGAAGTTTGCCCAGGTATTTTTCCACTTTTTCCTTAGAAAGTCCAGGTCACTCCCTGGGTTTTGGGGCCAGATATTCGGAGTTTTTCTGGCCATTTTTGGTGCAATTTTCTGGGGATTTTTGTCTTTCTTAGTGGGTATTTTTAGGCATTTTCCTGGGGTTGCTAAGGTTCAATTTATGCTGGATTTTTCCTGATGTTTTCCCAATAATGCTTGGAATTTTGACCGGTTTGGGCTGTTTCAGTGTCGATTTTAGACTCTTTCTGGCCATTTTCATATGGATTTTGAGGGATTTTTTGTTTCTTAGTGCCAGTTTGTTAGGCTGATTTTCCTGGATTTTTTCCTGATGTTTTCCCCAATAATGCTTGGAATTTTGACCTGTTTGGACTGTTTTCAGTGTCGATGTTAGGACTATTTCTGGCCATTTTCATATGGATTTTGAGGGATTTTTTGTTTCTTAGTGCCAATTTTGGTAGGCTGATTTTCCCTGGTTTTTACTATGCTATCCCATCCATCCTTCGTAATTTGGCAGATTGTAGATGGTTTTTGTACAGATTCCTGGAGATTTTGGGCCATTTTGCATCATTTTGGGGTTCTGGACCATTTTAAGTCTCATTTCCTTTGGAAGTTTGCCCAGGTATTTTTCCACTTTTTTCCCTTAGAAAGTCCAGGTCACTTCCTGGGTTTTGGGGCTAGATATTAGAAGTTTTCTGGCCATTTTGTGGTGCAATTTCTGGGGATTTTTGTCTTTCTTAGTGGGGTATTTTAGGCATTTCCTGGGTTGCTAAGGTTCACTTTTCCTGGATTTTTTCCTGATGTTTTCCCCAATAATGCTTGGAATTTTGACCGGTTTTGGACTGTTTCAGTGTCGATGTTAGGACTATTTCTGGCCATTTTCATATGGATTTTGAGGGGATTTTTTGTTTCTTAGTGCCAATTTGGTAGGCTGATTTTCCTGGATTTTTCCTCATGCTATCCCATCGATCCTTGGTATTTTGGCAGATTGTAGATGGTTTTTGTACAGATTCCTGGAGATTTTGGGCCATTTTTGCACCATTTTGGGGTTCTGGGCCATTTTAAGTCTCATTTCCTTTGGAAGTTTGCCCAGGTATTTTCCACTTTTTTCCTTAGAAAGTCCAGGTCACTCCCTGGGTTATGGGGCCAGTATTAGGAGTTTTTCTGGCCATTCTTTGTGCAATTTCTGGAGGATTTCTGTCTTTCTTAGTGGGTATTTTTAGGCATTTTCCTGGGGTTGCTAAGGTTCAATTTATGCTGGATTTTTTCCTGATGTTTTCCCCAATAATGCTTGGAATTTTGACCGGTTTGGGCTGTTTCAGTGTCGATTTTAGGACTCTTTCTGGCCATTTTCATATGGATTTTGAGGGGATTTTTGTTTCTTAGTGCCAGTTTGTTAGGCTGATTTTCCCTGGATTTTTCCTGATGTTTTCCCCAATAATGCTTGGAATTTTGACCTGTTTGGACTGTTTCAGTGTCGATGTTAGGACTATTTCTGGCCATTTCATATGGATTTTGAGGGATTTTTTGTTTCTTAGTGCCAATTTGGTAGGCTGATTTTCCCTGGATTTTTCCTCATGCTATCCCATCGATCCTTGGTATTTTGGCAGATTGTAGATGGTTTTTGTACAGATTCCTGGAGATTTTGGGCCATTTTTGCACCATTTAGTGGGGTTTTGGGCCATTTAAAGTCTCATTTCCTTTGGAAGTTTGCCCAGGTATTTTTCCACTTTTTCCCTTAGAAAGTCCAGGTCACTCCCTGGGTTTGGGGCAGATATTCGGAGTTTTTCTGGCCATTTTTGGTGCAATTTCTGGAGGATTTCTGTGTTTTTAGTAGGAATTTCTAGGCATTTTCCTGGGTTGCTAAGGTTCAATTTATGCTGGATTTTTTCCTGATGTTTTCCCCAATAATGCTTGGAATTTTGACCGGTTTGGGCTGTTTCAGTGTCGATGTTAGGACTATTTCTGGCCATTTTCATATGGATTTTGAGGGGATTTTTGTTTCTTAGTGCCAATTTGTTAGGCTGATTTTCCCTGGATTTTTTCCTGATGTTTTCCCAATAATGCTTGGAATTTTGACCTGTTTGGACTGTTTCAGTGTCGATGTTAGGACTATTTCTGGCCATTTTCATATGGATTTTGAGGGGATTTTTTGTTTCTTAGTGCCAATTTGGTAGGCT
>JAKWBO010001523.1:0-12907 GCA_034336685.1 Luscinia luscinia
TGTGCCGCCACGGCCGGCCCACCCGTGGGTGGGCGTGCAGAAGTGTTTGCGTGTTGCCACTGGGTGTGCCGCCACGGCCGGCCCACCCGTGGGTGGGCGTGCAGAACTGTTTGCGTGTGCCACTGGGTGTGCCGCCACGGCCGGCCCACCCGTGGGTGGGCGTGCAGAACTGTTTGCGTGTGCCACTGGGTGTGCCGCCACGGCCGGCCCACCCGTGGGTGGGCGTGCAGAAAGGTTTGCGTGTTGCCTCTGGGTGTGCCGCCACGGCCGGCCCACCCGTGGGTGGGCGTGCAGAAGGGCCTGCGGTTGCCTCTGGGTGTGCCGCCACGGCCGGCCCACCCGTGGGTGGGCGTGCAGAAGCTGTTTGCGTGTTGCCTCTGGGTGTGCCGCCACGGCCGGCCCACCCGTGGGTGGGCGTGCAGAAGTGCTTGCGTGTTTCCTCTGGGTGTGCCGCCACGGCCGGCCCACCCGTGGGTGGGCGTGCAGAACTGTTTGCGTGTGCCACTGGGTGTGCCGCCACGGCCGGCCCACCCGTGGAGTGGGCGTGCAGAACTGTTTGCGTGTGCCTCTGGGTGTGCCGCCACGGCCGGCCCACCCGTGGGTGGGCGTGCAGAACTGTTTGCGTGTGCCACTGGGTGTGCCGCCACGGCCGGCCCATCCGTGGGTGGGGCGTGCAGAAAGGCCTGGGGTTGCCTCTGGGTGTGCCGCCACGGCCGGCCCACCCGTGGGTGGGCGTGCAGAACTGTTTGCGTGTTCCAATGGGTGTGCCGCCACGGCCGGCCCACCCGTGGGTGGCGTGCAGAACTGTTTGCGTGTGCCACTGGGTGTGCCGCCACGGCCGGCGCACCCGTGGGTGAGCGATCAGAAGGGTTTGCGTGTTGCCTCTGGGTGTGCGCCACGGCCCGGCCCTACCCGTGGGTGGGCGTGCAGAACTGTTTGCGTGTGCCTCTGGGTGTGCCGCCACGGCCGGCCCACCCGTGGGTGGGCGTGCAGAAGTGTCTGCGTGTTGCCTCTGGGTGTGCCGCCACGGCCGGCCCACCCGTGGGTGGGCGTGCAGAACTGTTTGCGTGTGCCTCTGGGTGTGCCGCCACGGCCGGCCCACCCGTGGGTGGGCGTGCAGAACTGTTTGCGTGTGCCACTGGGTGTGCCGCCACGGCCGGCCCACCCGTGGGTGGGCGTGCAGAAGGGCCTGCGTGTTGCCTCTGGGTGTGCCGCCACGGCCGGCCCAACCCGTGGGTGGGCGTGCAGAAGTGTCTGCGTGTGCCTCTGGGTGTGCCGCCACGGCCGGCCCACCCGTGGGTGGGCGTGCAGAACTGTTTGCGTGTTGCCTCTGGGTGTGCCGCCACGGCCGGCCCACCCGTGGGTGGGCGTGCAGAACTGTTTGCGTGTGCCTCTGGGTGTGCCGCCACGGCCGGCCCACCCGTGGGTGGGCGTGCAGAAGGGCCTGCGTGTTGCCTCTGGGTGTGCCGCCACGGCCGGCCCACCCGTGGGTGGGCGTGCAGAACTGTTTGCGTGTGCCTCTGGGTGTGCCGCCACGGCCGGCCCACCCGTGGGTGGGCGTGCAGAAGGGTCTGCGTGTTGCCTCTGGGTGTGCCGCCACGGCCGGCCCACCCGTGGGTGGGCGTGCAGAACTGTTTGCGTGTGCCACTGGGTGTGCCGCCACGGCCGGCCCACCCGTGGGTGGGCGTGCAGAAGGGTCTGCGGTTGCCTCTGGGTGTGCCGCCACGGCCGGCCCACCCGTGGGTGGGCGTGCAGAACTGTTTGCGTGTGCCACTGGGTGTGCCGCCACGGCCGGCCCACCCGTGGGTGGGCGTGCAGAACTGTTTGCGTGTGCCACTGGGTGTGCCGCCACGGCCGGCCCACCCGTGGGTGGGCGTGCAGAAGCTGTTTGCGTGTGTCACTGGGTGTGCCGCCACGGCCGGCCCACCCGTGGGTGGGCGTGCAGAAGGGTTTGCGTGTTGCCTCTGGGTGTGCCGCCACGGCCGGCCCACCCGTGGGTGGGCGTGCAGAACGGCCTGCGGTTGCCTCTGGGTGTGCCGCCACGGCCGGCCCACCCGTGGAGTGGGCGTGCAGAACTGTTTGCGTGTGCCACTGGGTGTGCCGCCACGGCCGGCCCACCCGTGGGTGGGCGTGCAGAACTGTTTGCGTGTGCCACTGGGTGTGCGCCCGGCCGGCCCACCGGAGTGGGCGTGCAGAGTGTCACGTTGCCGCTGGGTGTGGCGTCACGGCCGACACCTGTTGGCGTGCGTGCGCACATGGGGTGCACTGTGTGCCGCCACGGCCGGCCCACCCGTGGGTGGGCGTGCAGAACTGTTTGCGTGTGCCACTGGGTGTGCCGCCACGGCCGGCCCACCCGTGGGTGGGCGTGCAGAACTGTTTGCGTGTGCCACTGGGTGTGCCGCCACGGCCGGCCCACCCGTGGGTGGGCGTGCAGAAGGGTTTGCGGTTGCCTCTGGGTGTGCCGCCACGGCCGGCCCACCCGTGGGTGGGCGTGCAGAACTGTTTGCGTGTGCCACTGGGTGTGCAGCTACGGCCGGCCCACCCGTGGGTGGGCGTGCAGAACTGTTTGCGTGTGCCACTGGGTGTGCCGCCACGGCCGGCCCACCCGTGGGTGGGCGTGCAGAAGGGTTTGCGGTTGCCTCTGGGTGTGCCGCCACGGCCGGCCCACCCGTGGAGTGGGCGTGCAGAACTGTCTGCGTGTGCCTCTGGGTGTGCCGCCACGGCCGGCCCACCCGTGGGTGGGCGTGCAGAAGAGGCCTGCGTGTTGCCTCTGGGTGTGCCGCCACGGCCGGCCCACCCGTGGAGTGGGCGTGCAGAACTGTCTGCGTGTGCCACTGGATGTGCCGCCACGGCCGGCCCACCCGTGGGTGGGCGTGCAGAACTGTATGCGTGATCCACTGGGTGTGCCGCCACAGCCGGCCCACCTGTGGGTGGGCGTGCAGAACTGTTTGCGTGTGCCACTGGGTGTGCCGCCACGGCCGGCCCACCCGTGGGTGGGCGTGCAGAACTGTTTGCGTGTGCCTCTGGGTGTGCCGCCACGGCCGGCCCACCCGTGGGTGGGCGTGCAGAAAGGCCTGCATGTGCCTCTGGGTGTGCCGCCACGGCCGGCCCACCCGTGGGTGGGCGTGCAGAACTGTTTGCGTGTGCCACTGGGTGTGCCGCCACGGCCGGCCCACCCGTGGAGTGGGCGTGCAGAACTGTATGCGTGATCCACTGGGTGTGCCGCCACGGCCGGCCCACCCGTGGGTGGGCGTGCAGAAGCTGTTTGCGTGTGCCACTGGGTGTGCCGCCACGGCCGGCCCACCCGTGGGTGGGCGTGCAGAACTGTTTGCGTGTGCCACTGGGTGTGCCGCCACGGCCGGCCCACCCGTGGGTGGGCGTGCAGAACGGTCTGCGTGTTGCCACTGGGTGTGCCGCCACGGCCGGCCCACCCGTGGGTGGGCGTGCAGAACTGTTTGCGTGTGCCACTGGGTGTGCCGCCACGGCCGGCCCACCCGTGGGTGGGCGTGCAGAACTGTTTGCGTGTTGCCTCTGGGTGTGCCGCCACGGCCGGCCCACCCGTGGGTGGGCGTGCAGAACTGTTTGCGTGTGCCTCTGGGTGTGCCGCTACGGCCGGCCCACCCGTGGGTGGGCGTGCAGAAGGGCCTGCGGTTGCCTCTGGGTGTGCCGCCACGGCCGGCCCACCCGTGGGTGGGCGTGCAGAAAGTGCCTGCGTTTGCCTCTGGGTGTGCAGCCACGGCCGGCCGCACCCGTGGGTGGGCGTGCAGAACTGTTTCCGTGTGCCTCTGGGTGTGCCGCCACGGCCGGCCCACCCGTGGGTGGGCGTGCAGAACTGTTTGCGTGTGCCACTGGGTGTGCCGCCACGGCCGGCCCACCCGTGGGTGGGCGTGCAGAACTGTTTGCGTGTGCCTCTGGGTGTGCCGCCACGGCCGGCCCACTCGTGGGTGGGGCGTGCAGAAAGGCCTGCGGGTTGCCTCTGGGTGTGCTGCCACGGCCGGACCCACCCGTGGGTGGGCGTGCAGAACTGTTTGCGTGTGCCAATGGGTGTGCCGCCACGGCCGGCCCACCCGTGGGTGGGCGTGCAGAACTGTTTGCGTGTGCCTCTGGGTGTGCCGCCACGGCCGGCCCATTCCGTGGGTGGGCGTGCAGAAAGGCCTGCGGGTTGCCTCTGGGTGTGCCGCCACGGCCGGCCCACCCGTGGGTGGGCGTGCAGAACAGTTTGCGTGTGCCACTGGGTGTGCCGCCACGGCCGGCCCACCTGTGGGGTGGGGCGTGCAGAACTGTTTGCGTGTGCCACTGGGTGTGCCGCCACGGCCGGCCCACCCGTGGGTGGGCGTGCAGAACTGTTTGCGTGTGCCACTGGATGTGCCGCCACGGCCGGCCCACCCGTGGGTGGGCGTGCAGAAATGTATGCGTGATGCCACTGGGTGTGCCGCCACAGCCGGCCCACCTGTGGAGTGGGCGTGCAGAACTGTTTGCGTGTGCCACTAGGTGTGCCGCCACGACCGGCCCACCCGTGGGTGGGCGTGCAGAACTGTTTGCGTGTGCCTCTGGGTGTGCCGCCACGGCCGGCCCACCCGTGGAGTGAGCGTGCAGAAGGGCCTGCATTTGCCTCTGGGTGTGCCGCTACGGCCGGCCCACCCGTGGGTGGCCGTGCAGAAGGGCATCGCGTTTGCCTCTGGGTGTGCCGCCACGGCCGGCCCACCCGTGGGTTAGGCGTGCAGAACGGATATGCGTGTGCCTCTGGGTGTGCCGCCACGGCCGGCCCACCCGTGGGTGGGCGTGCAGAAGTGCCTACGCGTTTTGCCTCTGGGTGTGCCGCCACGGCCGGCCCACCCGTGGGTGGGCGTGCAGAACTGTTTGCGTGTGCCACTGGGTGTGCCGCCACGGCCGGCCCACCCGTGGGTGGGCGTGCAGAACTGTTTGCGTGTTGCCACTGGGTGTGCCGCCACGGCCGGCCCACCCGTGGGTGGGGCGTGCAGAAGGGTCTGCGGTTGCCTCTGGGTGTGCCGCCACGGCCGGCCCACCCGTGGAGTGGGCGTGCAGAAATGCCTGCGGTTGCCTCTGGGTGTGCCGCCACGGCCGGCCCACCCGTGGGTGGGCGTGCAGAACTGTTTGCGTGTGCCTCTGGATGTGCCGCCACGGCCGGCCCACCCGTGGGTGGGCGTGCAGAAGAGCATGCGTGGTGCCTCTGGGTGTGCCGCCACGGCCGGCCCACCCGTGGGTGGGCGTGCAGAACTGTTTGCGTGTGCCACTGGGTGTGCCGCCACGGCCGGCCCACCCGTGGGTGGGCGTGCAGAACTGTTTGCGTGTGCCACTGGGTGTGCCGCCACGGCCGGCCCACCCGTGGAGTGGGCGTGCAGAAGGGTCTGCGGTTGCCTCTGGGTGTGCCGCCACGGCCGGCCCACCCGTGGGTGGGCGTGCAGAACTGTTTGCGTGTGCCTCTGGGTGTGCCGCCACGGCCGGCCCACCCGTGGGTGGGCGTGCAGAAGGGCCTGCGGTTGCCTCTGGGTGTGCCGCCACGGCCGGCCCACCCGTGGGTGGGCGTGCAGAACTGTTTGCGTGTGCCTCTGGGTGTGCCGCCACGGCCGGCCCACCCGTGGAGTGGGCGTGCAGAAGGGCCTGCAGTTGCCTCTGGGTGTGCCGCCACGGCCGGCCCACCCGTGGGTGGGCGTGCAGAACTGTTTGCGTGTGCCACTGGGTGTGCCGCCACGGCCGGCCCACCCGTGGGTGGGCGTGCAGAAAGGCCTGCGTTTGCCTCTGGGTGTGCTGCCACGGCCGGCCCACCCGTGGGTGGGCGTGCAGAACTGTTTGCGTGTGCCACTGGGTGTGCCGCCACGGCCGGCCCACCCGTGGGTGGGCGTGCAGAACTGTATGCGTGATCCACTGGGTGTGCCGCCACAGCCGGCTCACCCGTGGGTGGCGTGCAGAACTGTTTGCGTGTGCCACTGGGTGTGCCGCCACGGCCGGCCCACCCGTGGGTGGGCGTGCAGAAAAGTTTGCGGTTGCCTCTGGGTGTGCCGCCACGGCCGGCCCACCCGTGGGTGGGCGTGCAGAACGTGTCTGCCGTTGCCTCTGGGTGTGCCGCCACGGCCGGCCCACCCGTGGGTGGGCGTGCAGAACTGTTTGCGTGTGCCACTGGGTGTGCCGCCACGGCCGGCCCACCCGTGGGTGGGCGTGCAGAAGTGTTTGCGTGTGCCACTGGGTGTGCCGCCACGGCCGGCCCACCCGTGGGTGGGCGTGCAGAAGGGTCTGCGTTTGCCTCTGGGTGTGCCGCCACGGCCGGCCCACCCGTGGAGTGGGCGTGCAGAACTGCCTGCGGTTGCCTCTGGGTGTGCCGCCACGGCCGGCCCACCCGTGGGTGGGCGTGCAGAACTGTTTGCGTGTTGCCTCTGGGTGTGCCGCCACGGCCGGCCCACCCGTGGGTGGGCGTGCAGAAGGGCCTGCGGTTGCCTCTGGGTGTGCCGCCACGGCCGGCCCACCCGTGGGTGGGCGTGCAGAACTGTTTGCGTGTGCCTCTGGGTGTGCCGCCACGGCCGGCCCACCCGTGGGTGGGCGTGCAGAACGTGTTTGCGTGTGCCACTGGGTGTGCCGCCACGGCCGGCCCACCCGTGGGTGGGCGTGCAGAAGTGTCTGCGTTTGCCTCTGGGTGTGCCGCCACGGCCGGCCCACCCGTGGAGTGGGCGTGCAGAAATGTCTGCGTGTTGCCTCTGGGTGTGCCGCCACGGCCGGCCCACCCGTGGGTGGGCGTGCAGAAGGGTTTGCGTGTGCCTCTGGGTGTGCCGCCACGGCCGGCCCACCCGTGGGTGGGCGTGCAGAATAGCCTGCGTGTTGCCTCTGGGTGTGCCGCCACGGCCGGCCCACCCGTGGGTGGGCGTGCAGAACTGTTTGCGTGTGCCTCTGGGTGTGCCGCCACGGCCGGCCCACCCGTGGGTGGGCGTGCAGAAAGGCCTGCAGTTGCCTCTGGGTGTGCCGCCACGGCCGGCCCACCCGTGGGTGGGCGTGCAGAACTGTTTGCGTGTGCCTCTGGGTGTGCCGCCACGGCCGGCCCACCCGTGGGTGGGCGTGCAGAAGGGCATGCGTGGGGCCTCTGGGTGTGCCGCCACGGCCGGCCCACCCGTGGGTGGGCGTGCAGAACTGTTTGCGTGTGCCACTGGGTGTGCCGCCACGGCCGGCCCACCCGTGGGTGGGCGTGCAGAACTGCTTGCGTGTGCCACTGGGTGTGCCGCCACGGCCGGCCTACCCGTGGGTGGGCGTGCAGAAGGGTTTGCGTGTTGCCTCTGGGTGTGCCGCCACGGCCGGCCCACCCGTGGGTGGGCGTGCAGAAGGGCCTGCGGTTGCCTCTGGGTGTGCCGCCACGGCCGGCCCACCCGTGGGTGGGCGTGCAGAACTGTTTGCGTGTGCCTCTGGGTGTGCCGCCACGGCCGGCCCACCCGTGGGTGGGCGTGCAGAACTGTTTGCGTGTTGCCTCTGGGTGTGCCGCCACGGCCGGCACCCACCCGTGGGTGGGCGTGCAGAACTGTTTGCGTGTGCCTCTGGGTGTGCCGCCACGGCCGGCCCACCCGTGGGTGGGGCGTGCAGAAGGGCCTGCGGTTGCCTCTGGGTGTGCCGCCACGGCCGGCCCACCCGTGGAGTGGGCGTGCAGAAGGGCCTGCGATTGCCTCTGGGTGTGCCGCCACGGCCGGCCACCCATGGGTGGGCGTGCAGAACTGTTTGCGTGTGCCTCTGGGTGTGCCGCCACGGCCGGCCCACCCGTGGGTGGGCGTGCAGAAGGGCCTGCGGTTGCCTCTGGGTGTGCCGCCACGGCCGGCCCACCCGTGGGTGGGCGTGCAGAACTGTTTGCGTGTGCCTCTGGGTGTGCCGCCACGGCCGGCCCACCCGTGGGTGGGCGTGCAGAACTGTTTGCGTGTTGCCTCTGGGTGTGCCGCCACGGCCGGCCCACCCGTGGAGTGGGCGTGCAGAACTGTTTGCGTGTGCCTCTGGGTGTGCCGCCACGGCCGGCCCACCCGTGGAGTGGGCGTGCAGAAGGGCTTCGCGTTTGCCTCTGGGTGTGCCGCCACGGCCGGCCCACCCGTGGGTGGGCGTGCAGAACTGTTTGCGTGTGCCTCTGGGTGTGCCGCCACGGCCGGCCCACCCGTGGGTGGGCGTGCAGAACTGTTTGCGTGTGCCACTGGGTGTGCCGCCACGGCCGGCCCACCCGTGGGTGGGCGTGCAGAAGGGCCTGCGTGTTGCCTCTGGGTGTGCCGCCACGGCCGGCCCAACCGTGGGTGGGGCGTGCAGAACTGTTTGCGTGTGCCACTGGGTGTGCCGCCACGGCCGGCCCACCCGTGGGTGGGCGTGCAGAACTGTTTGCGTGTGCCTCTGGGTGTGCCGCCACGGCCGGCCCACCCGTGGGTGGGCGTGCAGAACTGTTTGCGTGTGCCTCTGGGTGTGCCGCCACGGCCGGCCCACCCGTGGGTGGGCGTGCAGAACGGCCTGCGGTTGCCTCTGGGTGTGCCGCCACGGCCGGCCCACCCGTGGGTGGGCGTGCAGAACTGTTTGCGTGTGCCTCTGGGTGTGCCGCCACGGCCGGCCCACCCGTGGGTGGGGCGTGCAGAAGGGCTTGCGTGTGCCTCTGGGTGTGCCGCCACGGCCGGCCCACCCGTGGGTGGGCGTGCAGAACTGTTTGCGTGTGCCACTGGGTGTGCCGCCACGGCCGGCGCACCCGTGGGTGGGCGTGCAGAAGTGTCTGCGTGTTGCCTCTGGGTGTGCCGCCACGGCCGGCCCACCCGTGGGTGGGCGTGCAGAACTGTTTGCGTGTGCCACTGGGTGTGCCGCCACGGCCGGCCCACCCGTGGGTGGGCGTGCAGAAGGGTTTGCGTGTGCCTCTGGGTGTGCCGCCACGGCCGGCCCACCCGTGGGTGGGCGTGCAGAACTGTTTGCGTGTGCCACTGGGTGTGCCGCCACGGCCGGCCCACCCGTGGGTGGGCGTGCAGAAAGGCCTGCGGTTGCCTCTGGGTGTGCCGCCACGGCCGGCCCACCCGTGGGTGGGCGTGCAGAACTGTTTGCGTGTGCCACTGGGTGTGCCGCCACGGCCGGCCCACCCGTGGGTGGGCGTGCAGAACTGTTTGCGTGTGCCACTGGGTGTGCCGCCACGGCCGGCCCACCCGTGGGTGGGCGTGCAGAACTGTTTGCGTGTGCCACTGGGTGTGCCGCCACGGCCGGCCCACCCGTGGGTGGGCGTGCAGAAAGGTTTGCGGTTGCCTCTGGGTGTGCCGCCCGGCCGTCCCACCCGTGGGTGGGCGTGCAGAAGTGTTTGCGTGTTGCCTCTGGGTGTGCCGCCACGGCCGGCCCACCCGTGGGTGGGCGTGCAGAACTGTTTGCGTGTGCCACTGGGTGTGCCGCCACGGCCGGCCCACCCGTGGGTGGGCGTGCAGAACTGTTTGCGTGTGCCACTGGGTGTGCCGCCACGGCCGGCCCACCCGTGGGTGGGCGTGCAGAAGGGTCTGCGTTTGCCTCTGGGTGTGCCGCCACGGCCGGCCCACCCGTGGGTGGGCGTGCAGAAATGCCTGCGGTTGCCTCTGGGTGTGCCGCCACGGCCGGCCTACCCGTGGGTGGGCGTGCAGAAGGGTCTGCGGTGTGCCTCTGGGTGTGCCGCCACGGCCCGGCCCACCCGTGGAGTGGGCGTGCAGAAATGCCTGCGGTTGCCTCTGGGTGTGCCGCCACGGCCGGCCCACCCGTGGGTGGGCGTGCAGAATAACCGTCGCGTTGCCTCTGGGTGTGCAGCCACGGCCGGCCCACCCGTGGGTGGGCGTGCAGAACTGTTTGCGTGTGCCTCTGTGTGTGCCGCCACGGCCGGCCCACCCGTGGGTGGGCGTGCAGAAGGGCTGGCAGTGTGCCTCTGGGTGTGCCGCCACGGCCGGCCCACCCGTGGGTGGGCGTGCAGAACTGTTTGCGTGTGCCTCTGGGTGTGCCGCCACGGCCGGCCCACCCGTGGAGTGGGCGTGCAGAAAGAGCATGCGTGTGCCTCTGGGTGTGCCGCCACGGCCGGCCCACCCGTGGAGTGGGCGTGCAGAACTGTTTGCGTGTGCCACTGGATGTGCCGCCACGGCCGGCCCACCCGTGGGTGGGCGTGCAGAACTGTTTGCGTGTGCCACTGGGTGTGCCGCCACGGCCGGCCCACCCGTGGGTGGGCGTGCAGAACTGCTTGCGTGTGCCACTGGGTGTGCCGCCACGGCCGGCCTACCCGTGGGTGGGCGTGCAGAAGGGTTTGCGTGTTGCCTCTGGGTGTGCCGCCACGGCCGGCCCACCCGTGGAGTGGGCGTGCAGAAGGGCCTGCGGTTGCCTCTGGGTGTGCCGCCACGGCCGGCCCACCCGTGGGTGGGCGTGCAGAACTGTTTGCGTGTTGCCTCTGGGTGTGCCGCCACGGCCGGCCCACCCGTGGGTGGGCGTGCAGAACTGCTTGCGTGTGCCACTGGGTGTGCCGCCACGGCCGGCCCACCCGTGGGGTGGGCGTGCAGAAGGGTTTGCGGTTGCCTCTGGGTGTGCCGCCACGGCCGGCCCACCCGTGGGTGGGCGTGCAGAAGGGCCTGCGCTTTCCTCTGGGTGTGCCGCCACGGCCGGCCCACCCGTGGGTGGGCGTGCAGAACTGTTTGCGTGTGCCTCTGGGTGTGCCGCCACGGCCGGCCCACCCGTGGGTGGGCGTGCAGAACTGTTTGCGGTTGCCTCTGGGTGTGCCGCCACGGCCGGCCCACCCGTGGGTGGGCGTGCAGAACTGTTTGCGTGTGCCACTGGGTGTGCCGCCACGGCCGGCCCACCCGTGGGTGGGCGTGCAGAACTGTTTACGTGTGCCTCTGGGTGTGCCGCCACGGCCGGCCCACCCGTGGGTGGGCGTGCAGAACTGTTTGCGTGTGCCTCTGGGTGTGCCGCCACGGCCGGCCCACCCGTGGGTGGGCGTGCAGAAGGGCCTGCGGTTGCCTCTGGGTGTGCCGCCACAGCCGGCCCACCCGTGGGTGGGCGTGCAGAACTGTTTGCGTGTTGCCACTGGGTGTGCCGCCACGGCCGGCCCACCCGTGGGTGGGCGTGCAGAACTGTTTGCGTGTGCCACTGGGTGTGCCGCCACGGCCGGCCCACCCGTGGGTGGGCGATGCAGAAGGGTTTGCGGTTGCCTCTGGGTGTGCCGCCACGGCCGGCCCACCCGTGGGTGGGCGTGCAGAACTGTTTGCGTGTGCCTCTGGGTGTGCCGCCACGGCCGGCCCACCCCGTGGGTGGGCGTGCAGAAGGGCCTGCGTTTGCCTCTGGGTGTGCCGCCACGGCCGGCCCACCCGTGGGTGGGCGTGCAGAACTGTTTGCGTGTGCCTCTGGGTGTGCCGCCACGGCCGGCCCACCCGTGGGTGGGCGTGCAGAACTGTTTGCGTGTGCCACTGGGTGTGCCGCCACGGCCGGCCCACCCGTGGGTGGGCGTGCAGAAGGGCCTGCGGTTGCCTCTGGGTGTGCCGCCACGGCCGGCCCAACCGTGGAGTGGGCGTGCAGAACTGTTTGCGTGTGCCACTGGGTGTGCCGCCACGGCCGGCCCACCCGTGGGTGGGCGTGCAGAACTGTTTGCGTGTTGCCTCTGGGTGTGCCGCCACGGCCGGCCCACCCGTGGGTGGGCGTGCAGAACTGTTTGCGTGTGCCTCTGGGTGTGCCGCCACGGCCGGCCCACCCGTGGGTGGGCGTGCAGAAGGGCCTGCGGTTGCCTCTGGGTGTGCCGCCACGGCCGGCCCACCCGTGGGTGGGCGTGCAGAACTGTTTGCGTGTGCCTCTGGGTGTGCCGCCACGGCCGGCCCACCCGTGGGTGGGCGTGCAGAAGGGCCTGCAGTTGCCTCTGGGTGTGCCGCCACGGCCGGCCCACCCGTGGGTGGGCGTGCAGAACTGTTTGCGTGTGCCACTGGGTGTGCCGCCACGGCCGGCCCACCCGTGGGTGGGCGTGCAGAAGGGTCTGCGGTTGCCTCTGGGTGTGCCGCCACGGCCGGCCCACCCGTGGGTGGGCGTGCAGAACTGTTTGCGTGTGCCACTGGGTGTGCCGCCACGGCCGGCCCACCCGTGGGTGGGCGTGCAGAACTGTTTGCGTGTGCCACTGGGTGTGCCGCCACGGCCGGCCCACCCGTGGAGTGGGAGTGCAGAAGGGTTTGCGTGTGCCTCTGGGTGTGCCGCCACGGCCGGCCCACCCGTGGGTGGGCGTGCAGAAGCGGTTTGCGTGTTGCCTCTGGGTGTGCCGCCACGGCCGGCCCACCCGTGGGTGGGCGTGCAGAAAGGCCTGGGGTTGCCTCTGGGTGTGCTGCCACGGCCGGCCCACCCGTGGGTGGGCGTGCAGAACTGTTTGCGTGTGCCACTGGGTGTGCCGCCACGGCCGGCCCACCCGTGGGTGGGCGTGCAGAACTGTATGCGTGATCCACTGGGTGTGCCGCCACAGCCGGCCCACCTGTGGGTGGGCGTGCAGAACTGTTTGGATGTGCCACTAGGTGTGCCGCCACGGCCGGCCCACCCGTGGGTGGGCGTGCAGATCTGTTTGCGTGTGCCACTGGATGTGCCGCCACGGCCGGCCCACCCGTGGGTGGGCGTGCAGAACTGTATGCGTGATCACTGGGTGTGCCGCCACAGCCGGCCCACCTGTGGGTGGGCGTGCAGAACTGTTTGCGTGTGCCACTGGGTGTGCCGCCACGGCCGGCCCACCCGTGGGTGTGGCGTGCAGAACTGTTTGCGTGTGCCACTGGGTGTGCCGCCACGGCCGGCCCACCCGTGGGTGGGCGTGCAGAAGGGTTTGCGGTTGCCTCTGGGTGTGCCGCCACGGCCGGCCCACCCGTGGGTGGGCGTGCAGAACTGTTTGCGTGTGCCACTGGGTGTGCCGCCACGGCCGGCCCACCCGTGGGTGGGCGTGCAGAACTGT
>JAKWBO010001524.1:0-12890 GCA_034336685.1 Luscinia luscinia
ATCTCTGTCTTCTGTGTGTCTCTCTGTCTCCAATATACACATAACATCCACCTCCACAATATCTCCTCCTCTCTCCTCCGTGTGTGTGCAGGTGGTAGCAAAAGGTGTGTGTGTGTGTGTGTGTGTGTGTGTGCAGGTGTGTGTGGGGTGTGGTGTAGTATGTAAAAAAGGCATATAAATATCACCCAAAACCCCAAAAATCCCCCAAAACAGCCCAGAAAGAGCCCAGGATGATCTGGGGGGAACAGCCCAAAATCACCCCCAAAAACCCCAAAAAATAAAAAAAATATTCTCCAAAACAGCCCAGAAACAGCTCAGCAAGGTTTGGGGAAGGAGAGCCCAAAATCACCCAAAAAACCCCAAAAATATTCCACAAAACAGCCAAAACAGCCCAGAACGGTTTTGGGGGAGACACCTCAAAATCACCCAAAAAATAAAAAAAATCCCCAAAACAGCCCAGAAACAGCTCAGCATGGTTTGGGGGACACACCCCAAAAATCACCCCAAAACCCCCAAAAATAAAAAAAATCCCCAAAACAGCCCAGAAACACTCCCCCCCAAAAAACCCAAATCTCCCCAAAACACCCCAAAAACACCCAAAAACACCCCAGGAAAAGCCCAGAAAAATCACCCAAAATCACCCAATATCACCCAAAATCACCCCAATACCCTAAAAACAGCCCCAGAAATCATCATAAAAATACCCCCAAACCCCCCAAAAACTACCCCAGAACCAGCCCCCAAACACCCCAAAACACCCTAAAAACAACCTCAGAATCACCCAAAACCACCCTAAAAATACCCCAAAATATCCCAGAAACAGCCCCCAAAACCACCCTGAGAACACCCCAAAAATCACCCCACAAACACACCCAAAATCACCTGAAAATCACCCAAAATCACCCCAAAACCTCAAAATCGCCAAAAATCACCCCAAAAATCACCCCAAAAATCATCTGAAAATCACTCAAAATCAGCCCAAAAATCACTCTCAAAATAACCCCAAATCATCCTAAAATCAGCCCAAAAATCACCTGAAAATCACGCAAAATCACTCAAAATCACCCAATAATCACCTGAAAAATCACTCAAAAATCACCGGAAAATCACCTGAAAATCACCCCAAAATCACCCTTAATTCACCCCAAAATCACCCAAAATTCCCCGAAAAAATAAAAAAAATATTCCCCAAAACAGCCCAGAAACAGCTCAGCATGGTTTTGGGGAGACAGCCCAAAATCACTCAAAAAATCCCAAAAAAAATTTAAAAAAATCCCCCAAAACAGCCCAGAAACAGCCCAGCATGGTCTAGAAGTGGGACACCCCAAAATCACCCAAAAAACCCCAAAAATGTCCCCCAAAACAGCCCAGAAATAACCCAGCATGGTTTGGGGAGACACCCCAAAATCACCCAAAAAATCCCCAAAATATCCCCAAAACGGCCCAGAAACAGCCCAGCACGATCTGGGGGACACACCCCAAAATCACCCAAAATTACCCAAAAAATAACAAAAATCCCCCAAAACAGCTCAGCATGGTTTGGGGGGACAGCCCAAAATCACCCAAAAATCCCAAAATGTCCCCAAAATAGCCCAGAAATAACCCAGCACGATCTGGGGGGACACCCCAAAATCAGACAAAAACCCCAAAAATAAAAAAAATATTCTCCAAAACAGCCCAGAAACAGCTCAGCAAGGTTTGGGGAAGGAGAGCCCAAAATCACCCAAAAACCCCAAAAATATTCCACAAAACAGCCAAAACAGCCCAGAACGGTTTTGGGGAGACACCCTAAAATTACCCAAAAATAAAAAAAATCCCCAAAACAGCCCAGAAACAGCTCAGCATGGTTTGGGGGACACACCCCAAAATCACCCCAAAAAACCCCCAAAAAAATAAAAAAAAAATCCCCCCAAAACAGCCCAGAAACACTCCCCCCAAAAACCCAAATCTCCCCAAAACACCCCAAAAACACCCCAGGAAAAGCCCAGAAAAATCACCCAAAATCACCCCAATACCCTAAAAACAGCCCCGAAATCATCACAAAATACCCCAAAACCCCCCAAAACTACCCCAGAACCAGCCCCCAAACACCCCAAAAACAACCTCAGAATCACCCAAACCAGCCTAAAAATACCCCAAAATCACCCCAAAACATCCCAGAAACAGCCCCAAAACCACCCTGAGAACATCCCAAAATCACCCAAAATCACCCCAAAACACTCAAAATCACCCAAAAATCACCCCAAAACCACTCAAAAATCGCTCAAAATCACCCCAAAAATCATCTGAAAATCACTCAAAAATCACTCCAAAATCACCTCAAAATCACCCCAAAATCATCGTAAAATCAGCCCAAAAAACACCTGAAAATCACGCAAAATCACTCAAAAATCACCCAAAATCACCTGAAAAATCACTCAAAAATCACCCGAAAATCACCCCTAAAATCACCCCTTAATTCACCCCTAAAATCACCCAAAAATCAGCCCAAAAACCACCCCAAAATCATCCTAAATCAGCCAAATTCAACCCAAAAATCACCAAAAAATTACCTGATAATCACCCCAAAATCACCTGAAAATCACCCAAAAATCACTCCCAAAACCACTCCAAAATCGCTCAAAAATCACCTAAAAATCACTCAAATATCACCTGAAAATCACCTAAAAACATCCCAAAATCACTCAAAAATCACCCAAAATCACTCAAAAAATCAGTCAAACACACTCAATAATCACCCCAAAAATCATCCAAAAATCACTCAAATATCACCCAAAAATCGCCTCAAAAATCACCTGAAAATCACCCAAAAAACATCCCAAAATCACTGAAAAATCACCCAAAAATCACTCAAAAACCACGCAAAAATCACCCCAAAATCACCTGAAAATCACCCAAAAATCACCTGAAAAATCACCCAATAATCGCTCAAAAATCATCCCAAAATCACTCAAAAATCGCTCAAAAATCACCTGAAAAATCACTCAAAATCACCCCAAAATCACCAAAATCACCTGAAAATCACCCAAAATTCACCCTAAAATCACTCAAAAATCACCCAAAAATCATCCTAAAATCACCCCAAAATCACCCAAAATCACCCCAAAATCATCCTAAAATCAGCCAAAATCAACCCAAAAATCACCCAAAAATTACCTGAAAATCACCCAAAAATCACCCAAAAATCTCTCAAAAATCACCCAAAAAAATCACCTGAGAATCACCCAAAAACACTCAAAAATTGCTCAAAAATCACCCCAAAATCACCTGAAAAATCACCCAAAATCACTCCCAAAATTACGGTGAAAAATCACGCAAAAATCATCTGAAGATCACTCAAAAATCACCCCAAAATCACCCAAAACACACCAAAACTACCCAAAAATCACCCAAAAAAATCAGCTGAAAATCACCCAAAAATCACCCCAAAATCCCCGAAAATCCCCCAAAACCCCCCCCGGAAACAGCCCAAAACACACCCCAAAAATCAGCCCCAAATGTCCCCTCGCACCCCCAACGTCCCCGTGTCCGTCTGTCTGTCCCATGTCTGTCTGTCTGTCCCGTGTCTGTCTGTCCTGTGCCCATCTGTCCCCGTGTCCATCTGTCCCGTGTCCGTCCGTCTGTCCCCGGTGATTGTCCCCAGTGCACCCCTGTCCCCGTGTCCGTCTGTCTGTCTGTCCCCAGTGTCCATCACTCTGTCCCCGTGTCCGTCTGCCTGTCAGTCTGTCTGTCCCTCTGTCTGTCCATCCCCCTGTCTGTCAGTCTGTCTGTCACTCACCCGTCCGTCCCGGTCACCGTCCCCAGTGTCCCCTGTCCCCTGTCTGTCCGTCTGTCCCCGTGTCCGACCCCACATCCCCGTGTCAGTCTGTCTGTCAGTCAGCCAGTCAGTCTGTCTGTCTGTCCATCCCCCTGTCAGTCTGTCCCCGTGTCCGTCTGTCCCCAGTGTCCCTGTGCCCATCACTCTGTCCCCGTGTCCGTCTGTCCATCCCCGTGTCAGTCAGTCTGTCAGTCAGTCTGTCCATCTGCCTGTCAGTCTGTCCCCGTGTCCGTCTGTCCATCCCCCTGTCAGTCTGTCTGTCCCTGTGTCTGTCTGTCCATCCCCTCTCAGTCTGGCTGTCCCTGTGTCTGTCAGTCTGTCTGTCACTCACCCGCCCGTCCCCCGGGCGACCGTCCCCAGTGTCCCCGTGTCCGTCTGTCCCCAGTGTCCCTGTGCCCATCACTCTGTCCCCGTGTCCGTCAGTCTGTCAGTCTGTCCATCCCCCTGTCAGTCTGTCTGTCCCTGTGTCCGTCTGTCCATCCCCCTGTCTGTCAGTCTGTCCATCCCTCACTCACCCGTCCGTCCCCGGCGACTGTCCCCAGTGTCCCCATGTCCGTCTGTCCCCAGTGTCCATCACTCTGTCCCCGTGTCCGTCTGCCTGTCAGTCTGTCTGTCCCTGTGTCCATCTGTCCATCCCCTATCTGTCAGTCTGTCTGTCACTCACCCGTCTGTCCCCGGTGACTGTCCCCAGTGTCCCCCTGTCCCCGTGTCCGACCCCACACACCCATGTCTGTCTGTCTGTCAGTCCGTCCGTCAGTCAGTTTGTCTGTCCATCCCCCAGTCAGTCTGTCTGTCAGTCTGTCAGTCTGTCTGTCAGTCTGTCAGTCTGTCTGTCCCACACTCACCCGTCCGTCCCCGGTGACGGTCCCCACCACGCTCAGGGGCAGCGCTCCCGCCGACAGGCGCCGCGAGCAGCGCCTACCAGCCCCGTGTCCGCCAGTCCGTCTGTCCCTGTGTCTGTCAGTCTGTCTGTCAGTCCGTCTGTCAGTCTGTCTGTCTGTCCCACACTCACCCGTCCGTCCTCGGTGACCGTCCCCTACCACGCTCAGGGGCAGCGCTCTCGCCGACAGGCGCCGCAGCAGCGCCTACCAGCCCCGTGGTCCGTCTGTCCATCTGTCCCTGTGTCTGTCTGTCTGTCAGTCTGTCCGTCAGTCTGTCCATCCCCTGTCTGTCAGTCTGTCCGCCACTCACCCGCCCATCGCCAGTGACGGTCCCCACCACGCTTTCAGGGGGCAGCGCCTCCGCCGCGACAGGCGCCGCAGCAGCGCCTACCAGCCCTGCGGTCCGTCAGTCCGCTCTGTCCCTGTGTCAGTCCGTCAGTCTGTCCCTGTGTCTGTCAGTCCGTCAGTCTGTCTGTCTGTCTGTCAGTCAGTCTGTCAGTCTGTCTGTCTGTCACTCACCCGTCCATCCCCGGTGATTGTCCCCACCACGCTTAGGGGGCAGCGCTCCCGCTCGCGACAGGCGCCGCAGCAGCGCTCTACCAGCCCTGCGTGTCCATCTGTCCATCTGTCCCTGTGTCTGTCAGTCTGTCTGTCAGTCTGTCTGTCTGTCACTCACCCGTCCATCCCCGGTGATGGTCCCCACCACGCTCAGGGGGCAGCGCTCCCGCCGACAGGCGCCGCGAGCAGCGCCCACCAGCCCCGTGTCCGTCTGTCCGTCTGTCCCTGTGTCTGTCAGTCTGTCTGTCAGTCTGTCAGTCTGTCAGTCTGTCTGTCAGTCTGTCAGTCTGTCTGTCCCTCACTCACCCGTCCATCCCCTATGACCGTCCCCTACCACGCTTAGGGGGGCAGCGCCCCGCCGACAGGCGCCGCGAGCAGCGCCACCAGCCCTGTGTCCATCTGTCCGTCTGTCCATCTGTCCCTGTGTCTGTCAGTCTGTCTGTCAGTCTGTCTGTCCCACACTCACCCGTCCATCCCCGGTGACGGTCCCCACCACGCTCAGGGGGCAGCGCTCCCGCCGCACAGGCGCCGCGAGCAGCGCCCACCAGCCCCGTGTCCATCTGTCTGTCTGTCCCTGTGTCTGTCAGTCTGTCTGTCAGTCTGTCTGTCAGTCTGTCCATCCCCCTGTCAGTCTGTCTGTCCCTGTGTCCGTCAAGTCTGTCTGTCTGTCCCACACTCACCCGTCCGTCCCCGGTGATTGTCCCTACCACGCTCAGGGGGGCAGCGCTCCCGCTTCGCGACAGGCGCCGCAGCAGCGCTAGCGCCGCGGCCGACACCAGCAGCGCGTTGGACTCCTGGTACTCGGCGCCCCACAGCTCCAGCACGCTCACAGAGGGGTCACCCAGCTGCCACCGGGGGCACCAAAGTGTCACCAAAGTGTCACCAGTGTCACCAAAGTGTCACCAAAGTGTCACCAAAGTGTCACGGTGTCACCAGCGACATCACGGGATTGAAGGGATTGGGGGACATCGGGGATTTGGGGACGTTGTTGACACGGGATGAGGGGGACAAGGGACACTCTGACCCCTGCCACAGCTCCAGGACACACAGGATGAGGTCACCAAGCTGTCACTGATGTCACCGAAGTGTCACCAGTGTCACCAAAGTGTCACCAAAGTGTCACCAGCAACATCACGGGATTGAAGGGATTGGGGGACATCGGGATTTGGGGACATTGGGGACACAAGACAAGGGGGACAAGGGACACTGAGACCCCTCAAGGGCTCCAGGACACTCAGGGTGAGGTCACTAAGCTGCCACTGATGTCACCAAAGTGTCACCCAAGCCACCAAAGTGTCACAATGTCACTGATGTCACCAGTGACATGATGGGATTGAACGGACAAAGGCACACTGGGGATTTGGGGACATCGGGGATTTGGGGACATTGGGGACACAGGATGAGGGGGACAAGGGACACTCTGACCCCTGACACAGCTCCAGGACACTCAGGATGAGGTACCCAGGCTGTCACTGATGTCACCAAAGTGTCACTGGTGTCACCAAGGTGTCCCCAATGTCACCGATGTCACCAGTGACATGATGGGATTGAACGGACAAAGGCACATCGGGGATTTGGGGACTTTGGGGACATTGGGGACACGGGATGAGGGGACAAGGGACACTCTGACCCCTGCCACAGCTGCAGGAAACTCAGGGTGGGGTTACTGAGCTGTCACTGATGTCACCAAAGTGTCACCGGGCCACCAAATTGTCACCAATGTCACCCATGTCATCAGGGGATTGAAGAGATTGAGGGACATCGGGATTTGGGGACATTGGGGACACAGGATGAGGGTGACAAGGGACACTCAGACCCTCCAAAGGATTCCAGGACACTCAGGGTGGGGTTACTGAGCTGTCACTGAAGTCACCAAAGTGTCACCGGGGCCACCAAAGTGTCACCAATGTCACCCATGTCATCAGGAGATTGAAGGGATTGGGGGACATCGGGGATTTGGGGACATTGGGGACACAGGATGAGGGTGACAAGGGACACTCAGACCCTCCAAAGGATTCCAGGACACTCAGGGTGGGGTCACCAAGCTGCCAGTGATGTCACCAAAGTGTCACCCGGGCCACCAAAGTGTCACAAATGTCACCGATGTCATCAGGGGATTGAAGGTATTGGGGGACAATGGGGATTTGGGGACTGGTGACAGAGGTGGCATTGGGGACTTTTGGGGACATTTGGGGACACTGGGGATTTGGGGATTGGGGGACATTTGGGGACATTGGGGACACTGGGGACATTGGGGACGCTGGGGACATTGGGGACACTGGGGATATTGGGGACATTGGGGACATTGAGGACATGAGACTTTGGAGACACTGGGGATTTGGGGACACTGGGGATTTGGGGACATTTGGGGACATTGGGGACACTGGGAACACTGGGGATTTGGGGACACTGGGGATTTGGGGACACTGGGGACATTTGGGGACACTGGGGACACTGGGGACACTGGGGATTTGGGGATTGGGGGACATTGGGGACACTGGGGACATTTGGGGACACTTGGGGACATTTGGGGACATTGAGGACACGAGACTTTGGAGACACTGGGGATTTGGGGACACTGGGGATTTGGGGACATTTGGGGACATAGGGGACACTGGGGACATTGGGGATACTGGGGATTTGGGGATTGGGGGACACAGGGGACATTGGGGGACATTTGGGGCATTGAGGACACTGGGGATTTGGGGATTGGGGGACATTGGGGACACTGGGAACACTGGGGACATTTGGGGACACTGGGGACCTTTGGGGACATTTGGGGACACTGGGATTTGGAGATTGGGGACATTGGGGACATTTGGGGACATTGAGGACATTTGGGGACCTTTGGGGACATTTGGGACACAGGGGACACAGGGACACGGACCTGGAAGCGGCTGGCGTAGATGACGGCCCGGCTGGCTCCGAGATCTCCTTCAGGACGTTGCCTGGGGACATCGACGGGGACATTGGGGGACACTGGGCACCACGGAGCCGTGTCACTGTGCCACCCCAAACACTCCCCAGTGTCCCCAAAGTCCCTAATCCCTCCAGTGTCCCCCAATGTCCCCAATGTCTCAAATATCCTCCAATATCCCCAATGTCCCTAACCCCCTCAATGTCCCCAAATGTCCCCAATATCCCAAATATTCCCCAGTGTCCCAAATCCCCCAATCCCCCAATCCCCCTAATGTCCCCAATGTCCCCAATCCCCCCTGTCCCCCCAATCCCCCCAGTGTCCCCAATCCCCCAATGTCCCTGTCCCCCAGTGTCCCCCTGTCCCCCAATGTCCCCCAGTGTCCCCCATCCCCAATGTCCCCAATATCCCAAATGTCCCCAGTCCCCCAATGTCCCCAGTCCCCCAATGTCCCCAATCCTCCCAATGTCCCCAACCCCCCAGTGTCCCCTGTCCCCCATGTCCCCAATGTCCCAATCCCCCAATGTCTCCAATCCTCCCAATGTCCCCCATGTCCCCAGTGTCTCAACCAGTGTCCCCTAACCCCCAGTGTCCCCAATCCCCCAATGTCCCCCAGTGTCCCCCAGTGTCCCCAAATGTCCCCCAATGTCCCTAATCCCCAGTGTCCCCAATCCCCCAGTGTCCCCAATCCCCCAATGTCTCCAATCCCATAATGTCCCCCCAGTGTCCCCCATGTCCAACCCCTGATCCCCCAGTGTCCCCCAAAGTGTCCCCAGTCCCCTGTCCCCAATGTCCCCAAATCCTCCCACAATCGCCCCAGTGTCCCCAGTGTCCCTCAATCCCCTCAATGTCCCAAATGTCCCTAATATCCCAAATATCCCCCAGTGTCCCTAATCTCCCCAATGTCCCCTAATCCCCAATGTCCATCCCCCAATGTCCCCAGTGTCCCCTGTCCCCAATGTCCCCAGTGTCCCCAGTGTCCCCAATATCCCAAATGTCCCCAATCCCCCAAATTCCTAATCTCCCATTGTCCCCTATGTCCCCATTGTCCCCAGTGTCCCCAATCCCCAGTGTCCCCAGTATCCCCAAATGTCCCAATCCCTCCAGTGTCCCTAACCCCCACAATGTCCCCAATCCCCAATATTCCCAGTGTCCCCAATGTCCCCAGTGTCCCCCAATGTCCCCAGTGTCCCTAATCCCCAATCCCCAGCTGTCCCCAGTGTCCCCAATCCCCCAATCTCCCAATGTCCCTCAACTCCCCAGTGTCCCCAATGTCCCCAATCCCTCAATGTCCCCAACCCCCAATGTCCTCCAGTGTCCCCCAAATCCCCCAGTGTCCCCTGTCCCCCAGTGTCCCTAATGTCCCAATGCCCCCAGTGTCCCCAACCCCTGTCCCCTGTCCCCTGTCCCCACCGTTGCCGCCGGCGCCCTGGTCGTGGATGGAGCTCACGGGGTTCCGGGCGCCGCTCTCGGCGCAGCCCCGCAGGACCCGGTTCAGCTTCTGCTCCATCTCGGGTCCCCCTCTGCACGGCCCCCAGGTCCCGCTCGGCCTCGTTGTCCCCCTGCACCTGGGGACAGCGGGGGACACGCTGGGCTGGCACCCAAATCCCGCCAGAAATTAAAAGAAAATGAAAAAAATACAAAAACCCCGGAAAAATCGGCACTGAAAATGAAAAAAATGCAAAAATTCTGCTCAAAATCCACCCAAAATCCCATTCTCAAAAAATAAAAAAAATTCTGCCTAAATTGCTGCCCAAAATTCTGCCCAAAATCCTTCCCCAACAAAAAAACAAAAACACAAAAAAAACCCCGGAAAAATCGGCCAAATTAAAAATGAAAAAAAAAATTCTGCCTAAAATCCACCCAAAATCTCCCAAAAAGTAAAATTTAAAAATTCTAATAAAATCTGCCCCAAAATTCTGCCCAAAATCCCCCACAAAAATAAAAAAAACGAAAAAAATCCCCGAAAAAATCGGCCCGAAAATGAAAAAATGCAAAAAATTCTGCTCAAAATCCTACCCAAAATCCCCCAATTTCCTCTAAAAAATAAAATAAGAAAATAAAAAATTCTGCCCCAAATTGCACCCAAATCCTGCCAGAAAATAAAAAAAAATGAAAAAATACAAAACCCCGGAAAAATCGGCACGAAATGAAAAAAATGCAAAAATTCTGCTCAAAATCCAACCCCAGTTTCCTCTAAAAAATAAAATAAGAAAATAAAAAGTTCTGCCCTAAACTACTCCAAATTCCACCCAAAATCCTTCCCACCCAAACAACAAAACAAAAACAAAAAAAAAACCCCAAAAAATCGGCCCGAAAATGAAAAAATGAAAAAATTCTGTCACAAATCCGCCCAACATCTCCCCAATTTCCTGCAAAATAAAATAAGAAAATAAAGAATTCTGCCCCAAATTGCACCCAAATCCCGCCAGAAAATTAAAAAATGAAAAATACAAAAACCCCGGAAAATCGGCCCGAAAGATGAAAATGAAAAAATTCTGCTCAAAATCCAACCAAAAATAAAAATAAAAAAATTCTTGCCTAAATTGCTTCAAAATTCTGCCCTAAATCCTCCACAAAAAAAAGAAAAATAGCCCCGGAAAAATCGCCCGAAATGAAAAAGCGTAAAAAATTCTGCTCCAAAATCCACCCAAAAATAAAAATAAAAAAATTCTGCCTAAATTGCTCCAAAATTCTGCCCAAAATCCTTCCCCAACAAAAAACAAAAACAAACAAAAAAAACCCCGGAAAAATCGGCCAAAATGAAAAAATGAAAAATAAAAATTCTGCCTAAAATCCAACCCCAAATCTCCTCAAAAAATAAAATTTAAAAACTAAAAATTCTGCCCCAAAATTCTGCCCAAAATCCCACCACAAAAAAAAAAAAAATTAAAAAAAAAAAAAAAATCCCCGAAAAAATCGGCCGAAAATAAAAAACGTAAAAAATTCTGCTCAAAATCACAAACCCCCAATTTCCTCAAAAAATAAAATCAAGAAAATAAATAATTCTGCCCCAAATTGCACCCTAAATCCCACCACAGAATTAAATGAAAAAAAAAAAAAAACAAAAAATCCGCCCAAAAATTTAAAAAACGCAAAAAATTCTAGGCTCAAAATCCAGCCCCCAATTTCCTCTAAAAATAAAATAAGAAAATAAAAAATTCTGCCTCAAATTGCCCCAAATTCCACCCAAAATCCTCCCAAAAAACCCAAAAAAAAAAAAAAAAAAAATCCGCCCAAAAATTAAAAAACATGCAAAAATATTCTGCCCAAAAGCCACGCAAAATCCACCCCCAATTTCCTGCAAAAATAAAATTAAAAATAAAAATTCTGGCCCCAAATTGCACCAAAATCCCACCACAGAATAAAAAAATGAAAAATAAAAAAACCCGGAAAAATCAGTCCGAAAATGGAAAGAAACGCAAAAATTCTGCTCAAAAATCCAACCAAAAATTAAAAAATAAAAAAATTCTGCCTAAATTGCTCCATAATTCCACCCAAAATCCTTCCCACCCAAAACCAAAAACAAAACAAAAAAAACCCCGGAAAAATTGGCCTGAAAATGAAAAACGCAAAAAAATTCTGCTCAAAATCCACCCAAAATCCCCAATTTCCTCTAAAAATAAAATAAGAAAAATAAAAATTCTGCCCCCAAATTGCACCCAAATCCAGCCAGAAAATAAAAAAATGAAAAAAATACAAAAACCCCGAAAAATCGGCCCTAAAATAAAAAAATGAGAAAAATTCTGCTCAAAATCCACCCAAAAATAAATTAAAAAATAAAAAAAATACTGCCCTAAATTGCTCCAAATTCCACCCAAAATCCTCCACCAAAAAAAAAAAAAAGAAAAAAACCGGAAAGGATTACGCCCGCGGAAATAAAAGAGAAAACGCAAAAAATTCCGCACAAAATCCACCCAAAATCCCCATAAAAATAAAATTGGAAAAACACCCCAAAATTTCTGCCCGAAATCCGTCCAAATTCCACCCAAAATCCACCAAAAAACAAAATTTAAAAAATGAAAAATTCTGGCCCTAAATTGCCCTAAATTCCACCCAAAAATCCTACCCAAAAAAACAAAACCAAAAAACCGAAGAAATCCACAAACACAAAAATTCTTGCCCAAAAATCCAGCCCCCAATTTTCCTGCAAAAATAAAATAATGAAGATAAAAAATTCTGCCCCAAATTGCACCCAAATCCGGCCAGAAAATAAAAAAATGAAAAAAATACAAAAAAAACCCGGAAAAATCGGCCCGAAATGAAAAAACGCACAAAATTCTGCTCAAAATCCACCCAAAATCCTCCCCAAAATAAAATTTAAAAAATAAAAAATTCTGCCCTAAATTGCTCCAAATTCCACCCAAAATCCTCCCAAAAAAAAAAAAAAAAAGAAAAAAACCCCGGAAAAATCAGCCCGAAAATAAAAAAACCGCAAAAAATTCTGCTCAAAAATCCACCCAAAATCCCCCCAAAAATAAAATTTAAAAACACCCAAATTTTCTGTCAAAATCCGTCCAAATTCCACCCAAAATCCACCCAAAAATAAAATTTAAAAAAATAAAAAATTCTGGCCTAAGTTGCCCCAAAATTCTGCCCAAAATCCCCCACAAAAGGATTTAAAGGGAAAAACCTCGAAAATCCGGCCAAAGATTAACGCAAAATTCTTGCTCAAAATCCACCCAAAATCCCCAAAAATAAAATCAAAATAAAAATT
>JAKWBO010001525.1:0-12883 GCA_034336685.1 Luscinia luscinia
AGGTTAACCTGGTAACTGGGACACAAGACTCAGCACCTAACAACGGCGCCGACGTCCTTCCAGGTACAGAGTTTGGGGTTTGTAGGTCTGTGGGATTGGGGTTGGGATCTGTGGGTTTGGGGGTCTGTGGGGTCCATGGGATTGGATTGGGTTTGGGATTTGGGGTGCTGTGCCTCGAGATCCTGGTCAACAACGGCGCCGACGCCAACTTCCAGGTACAGAGTTTGGGGTTTGTAGGGTCTGTGGGATTGGGGGTCTGTGGGGTTTGGGGTGCAGGTGTGGGGTCTGTGGTTTCTGGGGGTTTGGGATTTGGGGTGCTGTGCCTCGAGATCCTGGTCAACAACAGCGCCGACGTCAACTTCCAGGTACAGAGTTTGGGGTTTGTAGGGTCTGTGGGATTGGGGTCTGTGGGGTTTGGGGTGCAGGTGTGGGGTCTGTGGTTTCTGGGGGTTTGGGATTTGGGGTGCTGTGCCTCGAGATCCTGGTCAACAACGGAGCCGACGTCAACTTCCAGGTACAGAGTTTGGGGTTTGTAGGGTCTGTGGGATTGGGGTTTGGGATCTGTGGGGTTTGGGGTGCTGTGGGGTCCATGGGATTGAGCTTGGGGGTTTGGGATTTGGGGTGCTGTGCCTTGAGATCCTGGTCAACAACGGCGCCGACGCCAACTTCCAGGCGCGGGGTTGGGGATTGGGGTGCGGGGTTTGGGGTCTGTGGGGATTGGGGTCTTGGGAGATGGATTGGGGATTTGGGGTGCTGTGCCTCGAGATCCTGGTCAACAACGGCGCCGACGTCAACTTCCAGGTACAGAGTTTGGGGTTTGTAGGGTCTGTGGGATTTGGGGTCTGTGGGGTTTGGGGTTCAGGTGTGGGGTCTGTGATTTCTGGGGGTTTGGGATTTGGGGTGCTGTGCCTCGAGATCCTGGTCAACAACGTGTGCCGACGTCAACTTCCAGGTACAGAGTTTGGGGTTTGTAGGGTCTGTGGAATTGGGGTCTGTGGGTTTGGGGTGCAGGTTTGCGGGGTCTGTGATTTCTGGGGGTTTGGGATTTGGGGCGCTAGCCTCGAGATCCTGGTCAACAACGGCCGGCCGACGTCAACTTCCAGGTACAGAGTTTGGGGTTTGTAGGGTCTGTGGGATTGGGGTCTGTGGGGTTTGGGGTGCAGGTGTGGGGTCTGTGATTTCTGGGGTTTGGGATTTGGGGCGCTGTGCCTCGAGATCCTGGTCAACAACAGCGCCGATGTCAACTTCCAGGCACAGAGTTGGGATTGGGATTGGGGTTTATGGGATTGGGGTGCAGGTGTGGGTCTGCGGGGTTTGGGATGGGAGATGGGGATGGTTTTGGGATGTGTCTGAGCCCTCTGGGTGTATTTGGGATGTTTTGGGGTGTATCTGACCCCCTCGGGGTGTATTTGGGGTGTTTTGGGCCCTCTGAGCTCTCTTGGGTCCTTTCCCAGAGCAAGGAAGGAAGAGCCCCTGCACATGGCAGCGATCCACGGCCGCTTCACGCCGCCAAGAGATCCTCATCCAGAACGGTCAGTGCTGGAATCCTGGGAATGTGGGAAACCCCTGGAATGTGTGAAATCCTGGGAATGTTTGGAATCCCAGAATGCTGGGAATGTCAGGAATGTGTGAAATCCCTGGAATATCAGGAATTCCCTGAATGTTGTGGATGTCGGGAATTTCACGAATGTGTGAAATCCTGCGAATGTTTGGAATCCCAGGAATGTTGAGAAATCCTGGAATGTTCAGAATTCCCTGGAATAGTTGGGAATGTTGGGAAATCTCTGGAATGTTGTGAATCCTAGGAATGTTGGAATGTTGTGAATCCCAGGAATGTTGTGAATTCTGGGAATGCTGGAAATCTTGGGAATGTCAGGAATTCCCTGGAATTCTGGGAATTGTTGTGAATTCTGGGAATGTTGTGGAATCCCTGGAATGCTGTGAATCCTGGGAACGTTGTGAATGTCGGGAATTCCCTGGAATTCTGTGAATCCTGTGAATGTTGTGGAATCCCTGGAATGTTGTGAATCCTGGGAATGTTGTGAATTGTGTGAATCCTGTGAATGTTGTGAATGTCGGGAATTCTCTGGAATTCTGTGTATCCTGTGCATGTTGTGGAATCCCTGGAATGCTGTGAATCCTGGAATGCCGGAATTCCTGAATTCTGTATATCCTGTACATGTTGTGGAATCCTGGGAATGTTGTGAATTCTGTGAATCCTGGGAATGTCGGGAATTCCCTGGAATTCTGTGTATCCTGTGCATGTTGTGAATCCCTGGAATGTTGTGAATCCTGGGAATGTTGTGAATTCTGTGAATCCTGTGAATGTTGTGAATGTCGGGAATTCCCTGGAATTCTGTGAATCCTGTGCATGTTGTGAATCCCTGGAATGCTGTGAATCCTGGGAATGTCGGAATTCCCTGGAATCCTGTGAATCCCGTGAATGTTGTGAATCCTGTGAATCCTGGGAATGTTGTGGAATCCCTGGAATGCTGTGAATCCTGGGAATGTCGGGAATTCCCTGGAATTCTGTGAATCCCGTGAATGTTGTGAATCCCTGGAATGCTGTGAATCCTGGGAATGCCGGGAATTCCCTGGAATCCTGTGCCCCCCCTGCCCCGCAGGCAGCGAGATCGACTGCGCCGACCGCTTTGGGAACACGCCCCTGCACGTGGTCGCCGCTACGGACACGAGCTGCTCATCAGCACCCTGATGACCAACGGCGCCGACACCGCCCGGTGAGCCCTGGGGCCTGGCAGGGAGCAGGGAGAGCCCTGGGAGGGTCCTGGAAGGGTTCTGGGATTTTGCTGGGAATCTGCTGGGATTTTCCTGCTGCTGCTGCCTCAGCCCCATTCCCAGCCCCATGATCCCATTCCTGTTCCCATTATCCCATTGTCTCATTATCCCATTCCCATTATCTCGTTCCCATTCCATTCCCAACCCATTCCCATTGTCTCTATCCCAATCCCATCCCCATTCCCATTATCCCATCCCCATTCCCATTATCCCATCCCCATCCCCATTCCCACTCCCATTATCCCATTATCCCATTCCCATTATCCCATCCCCATTATCCCATCCCCATTATCCCATTCCCATTATCCCATTCCCATTCCCATTATCCGCTCCTATTATCCCATTCCCATTATCCCATCCCATTCCATTATCCCATTCCCATTATCCCGTTCCCATTATCCCATTCCCATATCCATCCCATTATCCCATTCTTGTTCCCATTCCCATTATCCCATTATCCCATTCCTTGTTCCCATTCCCATTATCCCATCCCCATTATCCCATTCCATCCCTCACCTCTCTCCCTCCCCAGGCGTGGGATCCATGACATGTTCCCTCTGCACCTGGCCGTGCTCTTCGGCTTCTCCGACTGCTGCCGCAAGCTGCTCTCCTCAGGTGAGTGTCACACCTGTGCCAGGCACACCTGGGGACACCAAAGTGACCCTGGGGACACCGAAATCACCCTGGGGACACCAAAGTGACCCTGGGGACACCAAAATCACCCTGGGGACACCAATATCACTCCTGGGGGGCACCCAGGTGACCTTGGGGACACCAGAATTACCCCTGATAACACAGAGGTGACCCTTGGGGACACCTAGGTCATCCTTGGGGACACCCAGGTGACCCTGATCACACTCAGGTGACCCTGGTGGCACCTAGGTGACCCTGGTGACAAAGGTGTGACCCTGGTGACTCCTGAGGTGACCCTGGTGACAGAGGTGTGTCCCTGTGTCCCCAGGGCAGCTGTACAGCATCGTGTCCTCGCTGAGCAACGAGCACGTCCTGTCGGCCGGCTTCGACATCAACACCCCTGACAGCCTGGGCAGGACCTGCCTGCACGCCGCCGGCCGGGCGGGTGGGACACCTGGGGACAGCTGGACACCTGGGGACATGGGGACACAGCTGGGGACACCTGGGGACATGGGGACACACCTGGCGACATGGGGTCAGGGACATCAACACCCCTGACAGCCTGGGCAGGACCTGCCTGCACGCCGCCGCCTCGGGCGGGTGGGACACCTGGGGACACACCTGGGGACACTCCTGGGGACATGGGGACACACCTGGGGACACAGCTGGGGACATGGGGACACACCTGGGGACATGGGGATATGGGATACAGGGATATGGGACATGGGGACATCAACACCCCCGACAGCCTGGGCAGGACCTGCCTGCACGCTGCCACCTCGGGCGGGTGGGACACCTGGGGACACCTGGGGACACACCTGGTGGCATGGGGACACACCTGGGGACACCTGGGGACACACCTGGGGACACAGGGACATCAACACCCTGACAGCCTGGGCAGGACCTGCCTGCACGCCGCCCTCGGCAGGTGGGACACACCTGGGGACACCTGGGGACATGGGGACACACCTGGTGGACATGGGGACACACCTGGCGACACGGGGACCTGGGACATCAACACCCCTGACGGACCTGGGCAGGACACTGCCTGCAGGACGCTGCTCGGGCAGGTGGGACACCTGGGGACACCTGGCCACTCCTGCAGACATGGGGACACACCTGGGGACACCTGGGACACACCTGGGGACATGGGAACACACCTGGGGACACTCCTGGGGACATGGGAACACACCTGGGGACACGGGACACACCTGGGGACACAGCTGGGGACACGGGGACACAGGGACATCAACACCCCCGACAGCCTGGGCAGGACCTGCCTGCACACTGCTGCCCTGGGTGGGTGGGACACACCTGGGGACACACCTGGGGGACACACCTGAGGACACACCTGGGGACATGGTGACACACCTGGGGAAATGGGGATACCTGGGCAACACTTTGGGTACCTTGGGGACATTTTTGGGTACCTGAGGGACATTTCAGGGTACCTTGGGGACACCTTTGGGGACCTGGGGACATTTTTGGGTACCTGAGGGACATTTCAGGGTACCTTGGGGACACCTTTGGGTACCTGGGGACATTTTTGGTACGTGGGGACACTCTGGGTGCCTTGGTGACCTTTTTTGATATGTGGGGACAGTCTGGGTACCTTGAGGACATTTTGGGTACCTGTGGGACATTTTTGTTACCTTGGAGACATTTTTGGTTACCTGAGGGATACTTTGGGTATTTGGGGACATTTTTAGGTACCTAGAGGACATTTTTAGGTGCCTTGGGGACATTTTTGTGTATGCTGGGGACATTTTTTTGGATACTTGGGGACATTTTTGGATGTCTGGGGGACACTTTGGGTACCTTGGGGACACTTTGGGTACTTGGGGACATTTTGTGTACCTTAGGGACATTTTTGGGATACCTTGGGGACACTTTTGGGTATGTTGGAGACATTTTGGGTGCCTTGGGGACATGTTTGGGTGCCTTGGGGACATTTTGGGTACCTGTGGGCCATTTTTGGGTACCTCAAGGACACTTTTGGGTCCCTTGGGGACATTTTTGGGTGCCTGACCCCCGTTTCCCCTGCAGGAACGTGGAATGTCTGAACCTGCTGCTGAGCAGTGGTGCTGACCTGAGGAGGAGAGACAAATTCGGGAGGTGAGGGGGCCGGGACTCCAGCACCCCAAAATCCGGGGGGAAAAACCTCCTGCAGGTCCTGGAAGGGCTCCAAAGGGTCCTGGAAGGGTTCTGGGTGTCCTGGGAGGGTCCTGGAAGGGTTCTGGGTGTCCTGGGAGGGTTCTGGAATATCCTGGGATGGTCCTTAAAGGGCTCTCAGAGAGTTCTAAGCTCCTGCTGGGTCCTGGAAGGGTTTCTGGGATGTCCTGGGAACCTGCAGGTCCTGGAAGGGCTCCCAAAGTGTACTGGGATGGTTCTCAAAGTGCCCTGGGAGCATCCTAGAAGGGTTCTGGGAGGGTCCTGGAAGGGTTTCTGGGATGTCCTGGGAACCTGCAGGTCCTGGAAGGGTTCCCAGAGTGTCCTGGAAAGGTTCTGGGTGTCCTGGGAGGGTCCTGGAAGGGTTCTGGGGTATTTTGGCAGGGTCATTAAAGGGTTCTCAGAGTGTTCTAAGCTCCTGCTGGGTCCTGGAAGGGTTCCCAAAGTGCCCTAGGAGCATCCTAGAAGGGTTTTGGGAGGGTCCTGGAAGGATTTCTGGGATGTTCTGGGTCCTGAAAGGGTTTGAGGGTGTCCCGGGAAGGTGCTGGAAGGTTCTGGGTGTCATGGAAAGGTCCTGTCAGATTCTGAATGTTCTGGAAAGGTCCTGGAAGGTTCTGAGTGTCCTGGGAAGGTCCTGGGAGGTGCTGGGTGTCCTGTGAGGGTCCTGGAAGGTGCTGGGTGTCCTGTGAGGGTCCTGGCAGGTTCTGAGTGTCCCGGGAAGGTCCTGGGAGGTGCTGGGTGTCCTGTGAGGGTCCTGGCAGGTTCTGAGTGTCCCGGGAAGGTCCTGGGAGGTGCTGGGTGTCCTGTGAGGGTCCTGGCAGGTTCTGAGTGTCCCGGGAAGGTCCTGGCAGGCGCTGGGTGTCCTGGGAAGGTGCTGGGTGTCCTCTGAGGGTCCTGGCAGGTGCTGGGTGTCCCGGGAAGGTCCTGGCAGGTGCTGGGTGTCCTGGGAAGGTCCTGGCAGGTGCTGGGTGTCCCGGGAAGGTCCTGGGAGGTGCTGGGTGTCCTGGGAAGGTGCTGGGTGTCCTGGGAAGGTGCTGGGTGTCCTGGGAAGGTGCTGGGTGTCCTGTGAGGGTCCTGGCAGGTGCTGGGTGTCCCGGAAGGTCCTGGGAGGTGCTGGGTGTCCTGGGAAGGTCCTGGCAGGTGCTGGGTGTCCTGGGAAGCTGCTGGGTGTCCTGGGAAGGTCCTGTGAGGGTCCTGGCAGGTGCTGGGTGTCCTGGGAAGGTGCTGGGTGTCCTGTGAGGGTCCTGGCAGGTGCTGGGTGTCCTGGGAAGGTGCTGGGTGTCCTGTGAGGGTGCTGGCAGGTGCTGGGTGTCCTGTGAGGGTCCTGGCAGGTGCAGGGGTGCCAGCCCCGCTCAGGTGAGGTCTCAGCCGTGTGTCCCCCCAGGACCCCCCTGCACTACGCGGCCGCCAACGGCAGCTACCAGTGCACGGTGACGCTGCTGACGGCCGGGGCCGCCGTCAACGAGGCCGACGGGAAAGGCTGCACGGCCCTGCACTACGCGGCGGCGTCGGACACCTACCGCAGGTGAGGGACACCTGGGACAGGTGAGGGACAGGGGACACACCTGGGACAGGTGAGGGACACATCTGGGACAGGTGAGGGACAGGGGACACACCTGGGACAGGTGAGGGACACATCTGGGACAGGTGAGGGACAGGGGACACACCTGGGACAGGTGAGAGACACCTACCGCAGGTGAGGGGCACACCTGGGACAGGTGAGACACCTGGGGGGGGCTGCCTCAGACACCCATCGCAGGTGAAACACCTGGCACAGAGAGACACACTTGGGACAGGTGAGGGACACCTGGGGGGCCACCTCCAACACCTACCACAGGTGAGATGGGGGACAGTGCTGGCACCAACCCAAGGTGACACTGGGGGTGTCCCCATGGGTGTTGCCACCAACCTCAGGTGGCACTGGGGCTGGCACAGTGGACATTGTCGCCACCCCCAGGTGGCACTGGTGGCACTGAGGGTGGCACAGTGCTGTCCCCTGCCTTTGTCACCACTCCCAGGTGTCTCAGGTGGCACTGGGGGTGGCACAGTGCTGTCCCCTGCCCTTGTCACCACGCCCAGGTGGCACTGGTGGCACTGGGGGTGGCACAGTGCTGTCCCCTGCCCTTGTCACCAACCCCAGGTGTCTCTGGTGACACTGGGGGTGGCACAGTGCTGTCCCCTGCCCTTGTCACCAACCCCAGGTGTCTCTGGTGACACTGGGGGTGGCACAGTGCTGTCCCCTGCCCTTGTCACCAACCCCAGGTGTCTCTGGTCCATTGCAGGGCAGAGCCCCATTCAGGGAGCAGTGATGAGGAGCCCCTGAAGGAGTCCAGGCTGAAGGAGGCGTTTTTGTGAGTGCTGGGCTGGGAATTTACTGGGAATTTCCTGCGAATATACTGGGAATATACTGGGAATTTGGTGGGAATTCACTGGGAATATAGTGGTAATTTCCTGGGAATATACTGGGAATTTATTGGGATTATACTGGGAATACACTGGGAATTTGGCTGGGAATTTGAAAAGAATTTGATTGGAATTTTCTGGGAACTTACTGGGAAGTTACTGGGAATTTGATGGGAATTTGCTAGGAATATATTGGGAATTTGATGAGAATTTAGTGGGAATGAATATACTGGGAATTATGCTGGGATTATACTGGGAATTTGCTGGGAATATTGCAGGGAATTTGATGGCAATTTTCCTGGGAATTTGCTGGGAATTTGATGGAAATTTGCTGGGATTTTACTGGGAATTTCCTGGGAATTTGATCGCAGTTTTACTGGGAATTCTCTGGGATTTTACTGGGATTTGCTGGGAATTTACTGGGAATTTGATGGAAATTTGCTGGGATTTTACTGGGAATTTCCTGGGAATTTGATCGCAGTTTTACTGAGAATTCTCTGGGATTTTACTGGGATTTTCCTGGAATTTGCTGGGCATTCTCTCTCCAGGAACAGCAAACCCCCGCTGCCATCCCGGTGCAAACCCTCCCCTCACTCCCACCTGAAAATTCCTGCTCTGGGATTCCAGACCTTTCCCTACAGATGTTTTTCCACGTTTTTCCTTCATTTTTTCCCTCTCTGTGCCATTGCAGCTGTTTGGAATTCCTGCTGGACAACGGTGCTGACCCCTCCCTGCGGGACAAGCAGGGCTACACCGCCGTCCACTACGCGGCTGCCTACGGGAACAGGCAGAACCTGGAGCTGGTGAGGGACCCAGGGAATGGGGGAAATATTCCCAGGGAGTGGGGGAAATATTCCCAGGGAAGAGGGAGAGTATTCACAAGAAAACAGGAAAATATTCCCAGAAAAGAGGGAAAATATTCCCAGGGAACTGGGGAAATATTCCCAGGGAACTGGGGAAATATTCCCAGGGAATGGGGGAAATATTCCCAGGGAACAGGGGAAATATTCCCAGGGAACAGGGGAAATATTCCCAGGGAGTGGGGGAAATATTCCCAGGGAGTGGGGGAAATATTCCCAGGGAACTGGGGAAATATTCCCAGGGAACAGGGAAGATATTCCAAGGGAATGGGGGAAATATTCCCAGGAAAGAGGAAAAAAACGCCAGGAAAGAGGGAAAATATTCCCAGCGGAACAGGGGAAATATTCCCAGCGAACAGGGGAAATATTCCCAGGAAACAGGGGAAATATTCCCAGGGAGTGGGGGAAATATTCCCAGAAAAGAGGGAAAATATTCCCAGGGAACGGGGGAAATATTCCCAGGGAACAGGGAAAATATTCCCAGGGAATGGGGGAAATATTCCCAGGAAAGAGGAAAAAAACTCCAGGAAAGAGGGGAAATATTCCCAGGGAACGGGGGAAATATTCCCAGGGAACAGGGAAAATATTCCCAGGAAAGAGGAAAAAAACTCCAGGAGAGAGGGGAAATATTCCCAGGGAACGGGGGAAATATTCCCAGGGAATGGGGGAAATATTCCCAGGAAAGAGGAAAAAAACTCCAGGAAAGAGGGGAAATATTCTCAGGGAGTGGGGGAAATATTCCCAGGGAAGAGGGAGAGTATTCGCAAGAAAACAGGAAAATATTCCCAGGAAAGAGGGAAAATTTTCCCAGGGAATGGGGGAAATATTCCCAGGGAATGGGGGAAATATTCCCAGGAAAGAGGAAAAAAACTCCAGGAACGAGGGGAAATATTCCCAGGGAAGAGGGAAAATTCCCCAGGAAAAATGTGAAAATATTGCCCAGGAAACTCTTGCCGAGAAAAACAGGGAAAAATCCCCTCCAGGAAAGAGGGAAAATTCTCCCAGGAAAAAGGGAAAATGTTCCCAGGGAAGAGGAAATATTTCCAGAGAAGTGGGAAATTTTGGGATCAGGATTTTTACCTCTCTCTGGATCAGGAAAATTGGGATTTCTGGAGCAGCAGCACCCACAGCCAGCTCAGGAATGTCACATCCCAAATTTGGGATTTTGGGGATTTTTGGGATTGGAATTTTTGCCTCTGCACCCACAGCCAGCTCAGGGAATGTCACATCCCACATTTGGGCATTTTTGGGTTTTTTGGGATTGGAATTTTTGCCTCTGCACCCACAGCCAGCTCAGGGAATGTCACATCCCACATTTGGGCATTTTTGGGATTTTTGGGATGGGGATTTCTCCTCTGCACCCACAGCTGAATTAGGGAATGTCACATCCCAAATTTGGGATTTTTGGGATGAGGACTTTTGCCCCTGCACCCACATCTGGATTAGAGAATGTCACATCCCAAATTTGGGATTTTGGGATTTTTGGGATGGGGATTTTTTCCTCTGCACCCACATCTGAATTAGGGAATGTCACATCCCAAATTTGGGATTTTTGAGATGAGGATTTTTGCTCCTGTACCCACAGTCAGCTCAGGGAATGTCACATCCAAAATTTGGGATTTTGGGAATTTTTGGGATGGGGATTTTTTCCTCTGTACTCACATCTGGATTAGGGAATGTCACATCCCAAATTTGGGATTTTTGAGATGAGGATTTTTGCTCCTGCACCCACAGTCAGCTCAGGGAATATCACATCCCAAATTTGGGATTTTGGGGATTTTTGCCTCTGCACCCACAGCCAGCTCAGGGAATGTCACATCCCAAATTTGGGATTTTGGGAATTTTTGGGATGGGAATTTTTCCTCTGCACCCACAGCTGTATTAGGGAATGTCACATCCCACATTTGGGATTTTTGGAGTTTTTGGGGTGGAGATTTTTGCTGGATTTGTGCTGTTTCCCTTGCAGCTGCTGGAAATGTCGTTTAACTGCCTGGAGGACGTGGAAAGCACCGTCCCAGTCAGCCCTTTGCACTTAGCTGTGAGTTCCTGCAGGTCCTGGAAGGGGTCCCAGAGTGTCCTGGGAGGGTCCTAGAAGGGTTCTGGGGTGTCCTGGGGTCCTGCAGGTCTTGGAAGGTTTCTGGGAAAAACCTGGAAGGAGAGTTCTTGGGGTGCTTTGGGCTCCTGCTGGGTCCTGGAAGGGTTCTGGGATGTTCTGGGAGGGTCCTGGAAGGGTTTTGGGAGGGTCCTGGAAGGATTCTCAGGGTGTTCTTGTCCTAGAAGGGTTCTGGGTGTTCTTGGAGGGTCTTGGAAGGGTTTTGGGGGTATCCTAGGAAGGTCCTGGAAGGGTTCTGGGATGTCCTAGCAGAGTCCTGGAAGGGTTCTGGGGTTTTCTGGGTCCTGGGATGGTCCTGAGTGTTTCCAGGGTGTCTTGGGCTCCTGCAGGTCCTGGAAGGACACTTTGGGTGCCTGGGGGACATTTTTGGATGCTTTGATGGACACTTTTGGGTACCTCAGGGGCACTTTGGATACTTGAGGGACATTTTTGACTACCTTGGGGACACTTTTGGGTTCCTGGGGACACATCAGGCATGTGGGGAGACTTCTGGGGTGCCCGTTGGCTACCTGAGGGACACTTTGGCTACCATGGGGACACTTTGGACACCTGGTGACCATTTCTGGTTGCCTGGGGGACACTTTGGGTACCTGGTGGCCATTTCTGGTCTCCTGGGGGACACTTTGGGTACCTTGGGGACACTTTTGGATACGTGGTGACCATTTCAGTTCACACCAGTAACCCTTTACCTCCCTGCAGACCACTTTACTCACCTTGAGGCCCTTGGGGAAGAGGGAAAATTCTCCCAGAAAAGAGGAAATCCTCCCAGGAAAACAGGAAAATATTCCCTGAAAAAGCAGGAAAATTCCCCAGAAAAGAGGGAAAATTCCATCTAGGAAAGAGGGAAAATATTCCCCAAGGAAGAGGAAAAAATGCCAGGAAAGTGGGAAAATACTCACAGGGAAACAGGGAAAATCCTCCCCAGGAAAGTGGGAAAAATCCTCCCAGAAAATAGGGAAAATTCTCCCAGGAAAAGAGGAAGATATTCCCAGGAAAGAGGGAAAATATTCCTCAAAAAAGAGGAAAAATTCCCCAAAAAAGAGGGAAAATCCCCCCAGGAAAGAGGGAAAATCTCCCGGGAAAGAGAGAAATTTTTGGATCAGGATTTTTACTTCTCTCTGCATCAATAAAATTGGGATTTCTGGACCAGCAGCACCCACAGGCACCTGGGGAATATCACATCCCAAATTTTACCCACGTTACCCACCTTGAGGCCCTCAGGAAAGAGGGAAAATTCTCCCAGGAAAGCAGGAAAATATTCCCTGAAACAGCAGGAAAATTCCCCAGAAAAGAGGGAAAATTCCATTCAGGAAAGAGGGAAAATATTCTTAAGGAAGAGGAAAATCCCTCAGGAAAGAGGGAAAAATCTGGGGAAGAGAGAAATTTTGGGATTTTTGCCTCTCTCTGTATCAGGAAAATTGGGATTTCTGCACCAGCAGCACCCACAGCCACCTTGGGGAATATCACACCCCAAATTTTACCCACGTTACCCACCTTGAGGCCCCTGTGAAAGAGGGAAAATTCTCCCAGAAAAGAGGGAAAATTCCATGCAGGAAAGAGGGAAAATATTTCCTGAAAAAGCAGGAAAATTCCTCAGAAAAGAGGGAAAATCTCCCGGCGAAGAGAGAAATTTTTGGATCAGGATTTTTACTTCTCTCTGCATCAATAAAATTGGGATTTCTGGAACAGCAGCCCCCACACCTGGGGAATATCACATCCCAAATTTTACCCACGTTACCCACCTTGAGGCCCTCAGGAAAGAGGAAAATTCTCCCAGGAAAACAGGAAAATATTCCCTGAAACAGCAGGAAAAATCCCCAGAAAAGAGGGAAAATTCCATTCAGGAAAGAGGGAAAATATTCCCCAAGGAAGAGGGAAAATCCCCCAGGAAAGAGGAAAATCTCCTGGG
>JAKWBO010001526.1:0-12877 GCA_034336685.1 Luscinia luscinia
GGCAGTAATCCAGTAAATAAATAAATACATAAATAAATAAATAAATAATCCACTGTAGAGACAATTATTGCTGGCACCTGTATAAAAATGGGCAGTAAATCAGTAAATAAATAAATAAATAACTTGAGAACCCACTGTAAAGCCAATTATTCTTCCTTTCATCTTCTTGCATGTTTTGGTTTTTGGTTTTTTTTCCTCCTGCCTCAAGTGCAGTGCTTTGCAACTTGTTACTATTGGATTTTCTCTCATTGATTTTGGGCTGTTTTTTCAGCATGTGGAGAATATCCTGAGCTCCAAGCCTGCTTCTCCTGCAAGGCTGCAGCACACAGGAACAAGAATTCACAGAGCACAGGGAAGGACCAGGCTGGGAATTCACACTCACAGGGATGGTTCAGGATGAATTCACACTCACAGGGATGGTTCAGGATGAATTCACACTCACAGGGATGGCTCAGGCTGGGAATTCACATTTCACAGGGATGGTTCAGGATGAATTCACACTCACAGGGATGGCTCAGGCTGGGAATTCACATTTCACAGGGATGGTTCAGGATGAATTCACACTCACAGGGATGGCTCAGCCAGGCTGGAGCCTCGGGCTCTGCTCAGCCCCATCCTCTCCAGGGCTGGGTCCCAATTAGAGCCGAGTGCCTCGGGCTCCGTCCAGCCGCAGCACACAATGACAGCTCCTGTTCCCATTAGAGCAACCAGACAGACACTGGGCAACAATTACTGCCTCTAATTAATGGCCAGATTAAAACAGGGCTCAGTTCTACCCAGTAATTTGAAAATGAGAGACTCCATAACCATCCCCAGCACACGAGAGCATCATCCTCATAAAGACCTTTAAATTAAGATCTTTGAGCTGCCGCTGGGCAGGGGGCCATGAATTGGTGTCTGTGTTTAAAGCAGACACATTATTTATTGCAGCCGGGGAACTGAGCCCTCCCAGCCTCAGATGTGACTCAGCGCCCGGCCAGGCTGATTCACAGCCCGGGCTGCTGCCGGTGGAAATCCGGGTTTATATTGCACTAATTAATGGTCTCGTTAATCCCCTGATGGCACCCAGGGGTGTCCCCCTCATCGCCCCAGCGCTGATTCACACCCACAGCGGCAGCGCCCGTCCCAGCCCGGGTGTCCCTCAGCCCTGAGCTCACTCTGCAGCACATGCAGTGGTTTGAGCCCAGCTCTTTCCATGAGAGGCTGCAGGAGCTGTTCTCAGAGGTTTCATGGCTGTTTATTCTCCCTTATCTCAGGGTTGCTCTGCCCAGCTCACAGCTCTGCTCCCCAGACATCACCAGAATCTGCCTGGCAGAGGCAGGACTGATCTTTATACTCTAAATCACCTACTGGGGATTTACAATTATTTTCCAATACAATACAACTTTGTTAAACAGCCCAGCTCTGACCCCATCCAATCTAAAGTGCCAGCATGTCACCCAGCATGGATGGCACGGAGAAGGAGGAGGAAGAGGCATCCACACCCCAAATTCTGCATCTTGGCTACGAACCCCTTAAATCCCCTCGTGACCAAAGGTGCTCGACCTAAACAAGCAAGCAGGAGCAACGGTGACACCGTCACACCATCCCTGTGCCACCCCCAGCACACAGCAAATAAATAAACAAACAAAGAATCCACTGTAGAGCCAATTGTTGCTGGCACCTGTATAAAAATGGGCAGTAAACCAGTAAATAAATAAATAAAAATAAATAAATAAATAAATAAATAAATAAATAAATAAATAAATAAATAAATAAATAAAATAAATAAATAAATAAATAAATAAATAAATAGTCAGCAAACCCCAGCCCAACACCCCGAGCAGCCCCGGAACCATTCCCTCCCTGTCGCACGGGGGGAAGGCAGCGAGGGGTTGATAAAAATCTGCTCAGATGGATGCTTGAGGAATTAGGAAGGAAATCCCATCAGCACTGGAATTCCTGTGCTGGGAAACCCCTCCTGGCTGTGCCGGCCCGAGGAGCATCCTCACACCCCGTGTGACCCCGTGGAACCCTTTGGCACAGCCACAGGCGCCTTCCCTCCCTGCCAGGGCACAGCCAGGCTTTGTGCTGCTCTCCTCACCCATTCCCCAGGCTGCTGGGTCCCAGTCCTAGAAACATCTTCAAGAAAATTAAAAATAACAAGTAAGAGCCTTTTACAAATCCTGATGAAAAGCTGAAATGAAATTAATACACTTAAGGCAAAAGAAAACAGCTGAAAGCAGAATTCCCATTTCTCCCTTTTTCCCCTGTGTGTGTATCCATACACATATTTAGAGAACTTCAAACAATTTCCATTCCATCTCAGCTGATCTTTTAACTCATTTCCAAGCACTTTGTAAAATGAAAAGACGTAGGAACTCCTCCTCCTGCTGGAAATGCCAAGACCCAGTTTCTGCATCAGCCATTTGGAGCCATTTATCCACTCAGCAGCTTTCTGCACTGAGGCTGCAGGCAGCTGGATTTTCAATTAAAAAGGGAGGAGAAGCTGAATGCAAGGACAGAACGTGGCTGTGGGGTGGGGGATGACACGTTCCCTTCTCCTGCACATCCCCAGCACACCTGGCTGTGACAAAACTCTCCTTTAATCCCTTTGTACAGAGGGAATTCACCCCTCAGCCCCAGCTCACACCCTGCTGCTCCTGCTTGAGTGCTCATTTCAGAACCACTGAAAAAAAAAAAAAATAAAAAGTAGAACCGAGGGTTTATTTACTTGCAGAAGAGGCAGTGCTGGAGCTGAGCCCCCTGTGTGAGCACAAGGAATATAAATAGCACAGAGAGAGAAAGGAAATCCAGGAGCTGCTCTGGGAAGTGTGGCTGGGATGGGTTTTACAGCTCTGGCTCCTCCTGATGGCTTCGTGCTGGGACACAGGTTAAAAATGAACAGATCCAGTGGGGAACTGCTCCTGCCAGGGATTAACCCAGAACAGCTCAAATATGGAACTGCTCCTGCCAGGGATCAGATTAATCCAGAACAGCTCAAATATGGAACTGCTCCTGCCAGGGATTAATCCAGAACAGCTCAAATATGGAACTGCTCCTGCCAGGGATTAACCCAGAACAGCTCAAATATGGAGCTGCTCCTGCCAGGGATCAGATTAATCCAGAACAGCTCAAATATGGAACTGCTCCTGCCAGGGATTAATCCAGAACAGCTCAAATATGGAACTGCTCCTGCCAGGGATCAGATTAATCCAGAACAGCTCCAGGGGAACTGCTCCTGCCAGGGATTAATCCAGAACAGCTCAAATATGGAACTGCTCCTGCCAGGGATTAATCCAGAACAGCTCAAATATGGAGCTGCTCCTGCCAGGGATCAGATTAACCCAGAACAGCTCAAATATGGAACTGCTCCTGCCCAGAGATCAGATTAATCCAGAACAGATCAAATATGGAACAGCTCCTGCCCAGGGCAGAAAAACCCACATTTTACCATCGTGTTGCCCTTAAACGAGTTTTCCCTTTTCCCCGAAGTTTCCCAGGGTTTGGGGCTGGCTGAGCTGAGTGAGCAGCTCGTCCCTCAGACCTGGCTGGCTGCAGCTGGCACCTGGGGATGAGATTATATTGATTTTCCAAAGAAAGCCCAACAACACAGCCAGAGCCAAGGAACCTCCCAGCCCCTGGTCCTGCTCTTGGCGCGTGTTTTCTGCATTTCAGCATTTCCTCCCCCAGTGCTGAAAGGGTTCCCAGACTGTCTAGCAGACACAGCCAGCCCCTCCACCCCACAGACACACACCACACCAGGGCAAAGGGTTTATTTGTCAGCCCAGCGTTAAAGCAAGAAAATAAATAAAACCACTCTTTAACTTTTGATTTCTCAAAAATTAAAGTATTACCATTTTCTTATTTAACTCTTTCATTGGGATGGGGTTAGTTTCATTTTATTCTGAAAAAACCAAAAAACCAAACAAACCCACACTGCATTTGAGAACATCTATTTGGAAAGAGAAATAGGCTTGTTTTCCTTTTTAACAAAATCTCAGAGGGAATGATTCCAGCAGAGTTGTTTTGCAGCCAGAGGCACCCACTCCTCTGACAGGCAGGAGGGCTCTGGCTGTGCCAGGCCCTGCTCCAGCAGCTCCTGTTTAAATTAGTCAGAAATTACCCCTGCCCCAGCCCGGCCTCCCCCAGCTCACCTTCTGTCTGACAGGTAAAACCCTGCTCGTGCAGCATTCTGCAGGAATTTTCTATCTGAAAACAATTTCCCTCTGACTCCTAGAGAACCTATTTCCAGATTAATTTTTCTCTCACCAGCTTTTCTCCTTTCATTTCTTTCATCTTTTTTTTTCCCTCCTTTAACTGCTGGGAAAAACACTCTGAAGTTTTCTTTTCCTGCTTGATCTGATTTCTCAGAAATCATACTGAGATTACCTGAGATCACCTGAGATCACCTGAAATCACCTGAAATCACCTGAGATAACCTGAGATCACCTGAAATCACCCTGAGATCACCTGAAATCACCCTGAAATCACCCTGAGATCACCTGAGATCACCCTGAGATCACCTGAGATCACCTGAAATCACACTGAAATCACACTGAGATCATCTGAAATCACACTGAAATCACCCTGAGATCACCTGAAATCACCCTGAGATCACCTGAGATCACCTGAGATCACCTGAAATCACCCTGAGATCACCTGAGATCACCTGAGATCACCTGAAATCACCTGAGATCACCTGAGATCACCTGAAATCACACTGAGATCTCCTGAGGTCACCCAGGATCAGCTGCCTCAGGCACTGCACTTTATTAATCCAGAGCAATTTATTTATTCCAAACACTCCCTGGGTCACCTCATCAATAACAACAACTCTCTCATTCCCACCCTTCTCTGCTGAGCTGAATCTCTCCCTCTCCTCCTGAGCAGTCTCAAGGCAGTTAATGAAGAGCAGAACCTGTTACCAGTTTTTCCCCTCTATCATGTATAATGAATGCAGTTTTGATTAAATTTTTGCCATGCACCAAGCAGGAACGTGCTGCTCCCTGCAGCAGGCAGCAATCCCTGCTCCTGTGGTGCCCCTGCCGCGACACTCCCGGGGAGCCGAGCCAGCAGCTGCTCCCGGCTGTTCACGCAGCACTTCTCAGCTCCAGAGCAAGGTGTCTGTGTAAATAACCCACCTGGGAGGGGGGTCACCTCCTGTGAGCAGCACCCAGCTTCTCTGCTTTCGGCTGCTGAGGAGCTGGTGAGCGCAGGAGGGTTTATATATCTAGATATATCTATATCTATCTATCTATATCTATCTATCTATCTATCTATCTATCTATCTATCTATCTATCTATCTATCTGTATATATCTATATCTATATATCTATATCTATATCTATATATCTATATCTATTTATCTATATATCTATACCTATATCTATATCTATATTCATATCTATATTTATATCTCTATATCTATATCTATTTATATCTATATCTATATATCTATATATCTATATCTATATATCTATATTTATATCTCTATATCTATATCTATATATCTATATCTATATTTATATCTCTATATCTGTATCTATATATCTATATCTATTTATATCTATATTTATATCTCTATATCTATATCTAGATATATCTATATATATCTATCTATATATCTATATCTATCTATATTTATATATCTATATCTATCTATATATCTATATATCTATATATATATATCTATATATCTATATATCTATATATCTATATAAATATCTATATCAGGATTTCCCAGGGGTCACTCAGAGCTCCCCAGGGGCTGGCCAGGCTCCTGCAGCCCCCGAGCTTTTCTTTTTTCCCCAGCTGTGCCACCCTGCTGTGCCACCTCGCTGTGCCCCCAGCTGTGCCACCCCGCTGTGCCACCCGCCGTGCCCTGCCACCCTCAGCAGGACCCTCAGCAGCTCTCAGCCTGCACAGCAAAGCCTTGGCTCCCCTGGCCCGGGGAGCAGGATGGATGCACAGCCCAGTCCAGGCTGGATTTCCCACCCCTCCCACACTGGGAGCAGGATGGATGCACAGCCCAGTTCAGGCTGGGTTTCCCTCCTCTCTCACTGGGAGCAGGATGGATGCACAGCCCAGCCCTGCTGGGTTTCCCTCCACTCTCACTGGGAGCAGGATGGATGCACAGCCCAGCCCTGCTGGTTTCCCAGCCCCTCTCACTGGAGCAGGGTGGATGCACAGCCCAGCCCTGCTGGGTTTTTCTCCTCTCTCACTGGAGCACGGTGGATGCACAGCCCAGCCCTGCTGGGTTTCCCTCCTCTCTCACTGGAACAGGATGGATGCACAGCCCAGTTCAGGCTGGGTTTCCCAGCCCTCTCTCACTGGGAGCAGGATGGATGCACAGCCCAGCCCTGCTGGTTTCCCAGCCCTCTCTCACTGGAGCAGGATGGATGCACAGCCCAGCCCGCTGGTTTCCCAGCCCTCTCTCACTGGGAGCGCGGTTTCACTGGTGTGAGGCGGCCACCGGCACCTCTCAGCCTCGCTAGCTCACCTGGAGCCATCACGGAGCCAGCCTGTGAGGACAAGCCCTTTTGGGAAGGGCAGCTTGGGAAAGGAGTGGGAAGGAGGAGAGAGCCCGGGGAGTGGCTCAGGTCTGTGCCGCCTCCTGCCCAGCCCAGCCTCGCCGCCGGAGCCTTTCCCAGCTCTACCCCAGCATTGCTGCCGGCACATTCCAGAGACAGAGCTCCTCTGCTCCGCCGGGCTGCCCAGGACTGGGCGAGCCCCGTGCTGCTGCTGCTGCTGCTGCTGCTGCTGCTGCTGCTGCTGCTGCTGCTGCTGCTGCTGCCAGGGATTCCTGCAGGGCAGGGAGGGGCCAGCACACAAAATCCGCACAAAATCCACACAAAATCCGCACAAAACCCGCACAAAATCCACACAAAATCCTCACAAAACCCGCACAAAGGGCTGGGCAGTCTCTGCAGCTCTCAGCCCAGACTCGGAGCAGCTTTCCCGGCCCTGCAGCAGCAGTGGGAGAGTTGTGAGGGGCTCTGCAGGGGCTGATCCCTGCAAAAGGCACAGCAGCACTGGGAGATGAGGGAGCAGAGCTGAGCAGGGGCAGCTGCAGGGACACTGCTGCCCCTTCCCAGCGAGCCTGCTGCTCACCCTGCCCAAATCCTGATCCTCACCCTCCTTAAATCCCTGATCCTCACCCCTCACCAAATCCTGCTGCTCACCCCTCCCCAAATCCTGCTCCTCACCCTCCCCAAACCCTGCTCCTCACCCTCCCCAAACCCTGCTCCTCACCCTCCCCAAATCCTGCTCCTCATCCCTCCCCAAATCCTGCTCCTCACCCTCCCCAAATCCCTGCTGCTCACCCCTCCCCAAATCCTGCTCCTCACCCTCCCCAAACCCTGCTCCTCACCCTCCCCAAAGCCTGCTCCTCACCCCGAGCTCTCTCTCAAGCCCCTCAGACAGCCCAGAGCTCTCCAGCCCCGGAGGGAGGGAGGGAGGGATGTGACCCCAGCCCCATTTGGGATGGTTCTGGTTTCCCAGCAGAGGCTGCAGAGGCGGCTCTGAAGGGAGAACAGTTAATGCTCACTTTAGCTCTGCATGACCTAATTTGCCTCCTCTGATGCAACAAGGGCAGAGAAATGCCAGCACACGGGCTGCTGCCCGGAGCTGCAGTGTGCCCAGGATTCCTCCACAGCTGGGCTCCAGGGCTGCTCCTGCTCCATCCACCCCCTGGGCAGAAATCCCGGGTGATGCTGCCCTGGGTGCCACTCCTTGGCCCCATTTGCAGCTCAGGCTCCTGGTCTGTGACCTGCTCTGGGTTTGCCTCTGGCTCCAGCCCAGGCCTGGCTTCAGGTGAACACTCTTAATTCCCCCCAGCTGCTCCACACCCCTGCAGCCCCATTGCTGCTTCCCGGTGCTCCTGAGGGCTCTGTGCCCACCTCCTCCGCCCCCTCCCCTCTTCCCAGCCCAGCTCTGCCCCAAGCCAGGTGCATCTTTCTCATCAGAGGTGCAGAAGTGCATCCCTGCTGCCCATTCCCTCCCCACGGGCTCGTTTCCAGCAGTCTGTTACTCCAACACGCAATGTGCAATTTTTTTATTTAAGAAAACAAGGACAAATGTTTGCTGATAAACATTTCAGGGCAGTGTGCCAACGAGCAGATCCTTCTCTTCTCCCAGAACTGCAGAACTGCAGCCTGCTGCCAGCCACGGGGATGGCACTGGTTTCGTTTCCATGCACAGAAATGTCTCATCAATGCATCCCCTCTCGGTGGCACGGCTGGGGCATTTAACAAACAGCTGGGTCACACACCCCACCTCAGCTGTGGGTCCTGGCTGCTGTTTCTGCATGAACGCCCCGATTGCTGCCTTTGTAATTGCACTCATAAAGAAGGGAGGTCCATCAGTCGCTGCTCCCCCATCACAGCGAGGAAGAGCATCACAAACAAATCATTAACGGGCATGAAAACGGCAGGTAATTAATTTGGTATCAGCATAAACACTATCAGATGGCTTTACTGCCAGCCCGACCTTCAGGAGGGACATCAATAGTCTTAATTCAACGACATATTCCCGATTAATCATTGCCAGGAGGCAGGAGGTGAGTTTTAAGTGCTCAAGGCTAAAATGGGAAAGCATCAGGGGAGTCAAAGCAACGTGCAGGAATCCCATCTCTCTTAGGGCATCCCTTCCCCGTCAGGGACATCCCATCTAACCCAGGGACATCCCATTTAACACAGGGACATTCCATCCCTGGGTCCCATCCCCGTATCCCATCCCTGCATCCCATCCCTGTATCCCATCCCTGTATCCCATCCCTGCATCCCATCCCTATATCCCATCCCATCCCTATATCCCATCCCTGTATCCCATCCCATCCCTGTATCCCATCCCCGTATCCCATCCCCGTATCCCATCCCTGTATCCCGTCCCGGTATCCCTGTATCCCATCCCTGCATCCCATCCCTGTATCCCATCCCTATATCCAATCCCTGCATCCCATCCCTGCATCCCATCCCTGCATCCCATCCCATCCCTGCATTCCATCCCTGCATCCCATTATCCAATCCCATCCCTGCATCCCATCCCTGTATCCCATTATCCCATTATCCCATCCCATCCCTGGATCCCATCCCTGCATCCCATCCCTGGATCCCATCCCTGTATCCTACGCTGTGACAAATAAAAGGTGATAATGATGAGCAGCAGCTCCTGAGAACGAGAGGCAGCGAGGAGACAATAAAATCAGTTTTCCGCAGGAGCACCGAAGGCGTCCCTGCGCCCCGAGCCGCAGAAATGCGCCGCTGAGTGGCAGCGCTGTCCCCGGGGCTGGCAGGACCCGCTGCACCCCTCAGGTGTCAGTCACCAGCGCTAATCCCGAAACGGAGCCCAGCCCGTGCTGACAGGGTTAAACCGGCCCCAGCTGCGGTGTCGGCTGCCTCTTCTGCTTGTTTCCTCCAGGAACGCCGAGCTGAAATGCCGGGACATAGTCATAATGCTGCGAGATAAAAGCAGAAATCAAAACCAGCAGCTTTCGTCTGGGCTGGAGGTGTTTGTGAGAGGAAAGTGAGGGTGTGAGGCCAGCCCACATCTGCGCTGGGATGGCCCTGCTGGGCTGCTGGGACACATCTGGCGGCGGGGACACATCTGGCGGCTGCTGGGGAAGGAGCAGGGCTCAGCTGCAGCCCAGGCTGCTCTCCTCTCTTCTGGGAGGAGATGACTAATGGGGTCAGGGATCCTCTGCTCGCTATTTTAGGTGTTTTCTGGGTCCGACTCTGCACAGCTCCCCAGCTCCCCGCCCTGCCTGCATGTCTGAGCGGGATGAGATGCCGCAAAAGTGCCAGAGCCGCTGATTTATCGATTTCCCGACAAAACAAATCACAGCTCCGCCCTTCCCCGCCCTGGCTTTCCCCCTCCCCATCCCCAGCGGAGCTGCTGCTCAGCCCCGCGCTCGGGGGGAGCCGCTCCTGCCCTTCCCACCCGGATTTGGGCTCTTGGGCACTGAGGGGACACGGGCTGCCCCTGCCCCCAGCATTTCGGGGCCCGGTGGTTGTGTCTTGGGGCAGGAATAAGAGCCCTGAGCAGTTTGAGGCGGGTTTGCTGGGTGAGTTCTTCCTCCAAAAGAGCCTTTTAACACAAAGTGAAGCTTCACCTGAGGAGAAATTGGAACATGGTGGCTCTCGAAGGTGTGAATGCGTCAGAGCGGGAGGAAAGGGGATCTTAAATAAATGGCAGATCCTCTCCTCCCTGCTCTGCTTCCACCAGCTCTGGACGTGCAGGAGCTCCCAGAGCCCTCTGAGCCCCAGAGGAGCCAGAGAGCAGGGCAGGAGAGAACCAGAGCAGGGAGAGGAGAGAACCAGAGCAGGGAGGAGAGAACCAGAGCAGGGACAGGAGAGAGAGCCAGAGCAGGGAGAGGAGAGAGGGACCAGAGCAGGGGACAGGAGAGAACCAGAGCAGGGATGAGGAGAGAACCAGAGCAGGACAGGAGAGAACCAGAGCAGGGAGAGGAGGAGAGACCAGAGCAGGGACAGGGAGAGAACCAGAGCAGGGACGGAGAGAACCAGAGCAGGGAGGAGAGAACCAGAGCAGGGACAGCAGGAGAGAACCAGAGCAGGGACAGGAGAAGAGAACCAGAGCAGGGACAGGAGGAGAGAACCAGAGCAGGGAGAGGAGAGAGCCAGAGCAGGGACAGGAGGAGAGAACCAGAGCAGGGACAGGAGAGAACCAGAGCAGGGCCAGGAGAGAACGCAGAGCAGGGAGGAGAGAACCAGAGCAGGGACAGGAGGAGAGAACCAGAGCAGGGCAGGAGAGAACCAGAGCAGGGCCAGGAGAGAACCAGAGCAGGGAGGAGAGAACCAGAGCAGGGACAGGAGGAGAGAACCAGAGCAGGGCAGGAGAGAACCAGAGCAGGGACAGGAGGGAGAGAACCAGAGCAGGGACAGGAGAGAACCAGAGCAGGGCCAGGAGAGAACCAGAGCAGGGAGGAGAGAACCAGAGCAGGGACAGGAGGAGAGAACCAGAGCAGGGCAGGAGAGAACCAGAGCAGGGACAGGAGGAGAGAAACCAGAGCAGGGACAGGAGAGAACCAGAGCAGGGCCAGGAGAGAACCAGAGCAGGGAGGAGAGGAACCAGAGCAGGGACAGGAGGAGAGAACCAGAGCAGGGACAGGAGAGAGAACCAGAGCAGGGACAGGAGAGAACCAGGAGCAGGGCAGGAGAGGAATCAGAGCAGGGACAGGGAGAGAACCAGAGCAGGGACAGGAGAGAACCAGAGCAGGGCAGGAGAGAATCAGAGCAGGGACAGGAGAGAACCAGAGCAGGGACAGGAGGAGAGAACCAGAGCAGGGCAGGAGAGAACCAGAGCAAGGACAGGGAGAGAACCAGAGCAGGGCAGGAGAACCAGAGCAGGGACAGGAGGAGAGAACCAGAGCAGGGACAGGAGAGGGAACCAGAGCAGGGACAGGAGAAGAGAACCAGAGCAGGGACAGGGAGAGGAACCAGAGCAGGGACAGGAGGAGAGGAACCAGAGCAGGGACAGGAGGAGAGAACCAGAGCAGGGACAGGAGAGAACCAGAGCAGGGACAGGAGAGAGACCAGAGCAGGGCAGGAGAGAACCAGAGCAGGGACAGGAGAGAATCAGAGCAGGGACAGGAGAGAACCAGAGCAGGGACAGGAGAAGAGAACCAGAGCAGGGACAGGAGAGAACCAGAGCAGGGACAGGAGAAGAGAACCAGAGCAGGGACAGGAGAAGAGAACCAGAGCAGGGACAGGAGAAGAGAACCAGAGCAGGGACAGGAGGAGAGAACCAGAGCAGGGACAGGAGGAGAGAACCAGAGCAGGGACACGAGAGAACCAGAGCAGGGACAGGAGAACCAGAGCAGGGACAGGAGAAGAGAACCAGAGCAGGGACAGGAGGAGAGAACCAGAGCAGGGCCAGGAGGAGAGAACCAGAGCAGGGACACGAGAGAACCAGAGCAGGGACAGGAGAGAACCAGAGCAGGGACAGGAGAACCAGAGCAGGGAGAGGAGAGAACCAGAGCAGGGAGAGGAGAGAACCAGAGCAGGGACAGGAGGAGAGAACCAGAGCAGGGACAGGAGAGAACCAGAGCAGGGACAGGAGGAACCAGAGCAGGGACAGGAGAACCAGAGAGGTCCCAGATTCCAGCAGGGGGAGGAGAGCTGGAACAGAAGAAGGGGAGCAGCTCCCAAACTCGGACTCTGGGCCGTCTCAGCGGCGCTGGCTGCCTGTCAGGCCCTCAGGAATATTTTCCTTCCTCTGCTGGGCCAAGTGCCCGGGCAGGCAGCTCGGGAGCGGTGGCACAGTGACACCCAGAGGAGAGGGACAGAGCTGTGCCCAGCACGGGCACCGTGCCAGGGCACAGGGACACCCGGGAGGGGACAGGGACACCCGGGGAGGTGATAGGGACATCCTGGGGGTGACAGGGACATCCTGGGGGTGACAGGGACACCCTGGGGGTGACAGGGACACCCTGGGGAGGTGATAGGGACACCTGGGGGTGACAGGACACCCGGGGTGACAGGGACACCCTGGGAGGGTGACAGGACATCCAGGGGTGACAGGGACATCCTGAGGGGGTGACAGGGACATCCAGGGGGTGACAGGACACCCAGGAGGGTGACAGGGACACCCTGGGGGTGACAAGGACACCCGGGGGTGACAGGGACACCCTGGGGTGACAGGGACACCCTGGGAGGGTGACAGGGACATCCAGCGGTGACAGGGACATCCTGAGAGGGTGACAGGGACATCCAGGGGGTGACAGGGACACCCAGGAGGGTGACAGGGACACCCTGGGGGGGTGACAGGGACACCTGGGGGTGACAGGGACATCCAGGGAGGTGACAGGGGCACAGGGACACCCAGGGGGTGACAGGGACATCCTCACCCAGGAGCTCCTCAGGGCTCCTCCCTCCCGTGC
>JAKWBO010001527.1:0-12859 GCA_034336685.1 Luscinia luscinia
CGGTACTGGGTTATACTGGGCATACTGGGATGTACTGGGATGGGTACTGGGACGGGCTGGGCCCATCCTGGACAGCGGGGTACTGGGCGTACTGGTTATACTGGGAGGGCTGGGATGGGTACTGGGACGGGCTTGGCCCATCCTGGACAGCGGGTACTGGGCATACTGGGTTATACTGGTTATACTGGGATGTACTGGGATGGGTACTGGGACAGGCTGGGCCCATCCTGGACAGCGGTACTGGGTGTACTGGTTTATACTGGTTATACTGGGATGGGTACTGGGATGGGTACTGGAAATCGGGCCCATCCTGGACAGCGAGGTACTGGGTGTACTGGGTTATACTGGGATGTACTGGGATGGGTACTGGGACAGGCTGGGCCCATCCTGGACAGCGGGTACTAGTTAAACTGGGCATACTGGGATGTACTGGGATGGGTACTGGGACAGGCTGGGCCCATCCTGGACAGCAGGTACTGGGTTATACTGGGCATACTGGGATGTACTGGGATGTGTACTGGGACAGGCTGGGCCCATCCTGGACAGCAGGTACTGGGCATACTGGTTATACTGGGATGTACTGGGATGGGTACTGGGAATCGGGCCCATCCTGGACAGCGGGTACTGGGCGTACTGGGCATACTGGTTATACTGGGATGTACTGGGATGGGTACTGGGAAATCGGGCCCATCCTGGACAGCGGGTACTGGGCATACTGGGTTATACTGGGCATACTGGGATGTGTACTGGGACAGGCTGGGCCCATCCTGGACAGCGGTACTGGGCATACTGGTTATACTGGGATGTACTGGGATGGGTACTGGGACAGGCTGGGCCCATCCTGGACAGCGGGTACTGGGTTATACTGGGCATACTGGGATGTACTGGGATGGGTACTGGGACAGGCTGGGCCCATCCTGGACAGCGGGTACTGGTTAAACTGGGCATACTGGTTATACTGGGATGTACTGGGATGGGTACTGGAAATTGGGCCCATCCTGGACAGCGGGTACTGGGCATACTGGGCATGCTGGGATGTACTGGGATGGGTACTGGGACAGGCTGGGCCCATCCTGGACAGCGAGTACTGGGTTATACTGGGCATACTGGGATGTACTGGGATGTGTACTGGGAAATCGGGCCCATCCTGGACAGTGGGTACTGGTTATACTGGTTTATACTGGGAGGGGCTGGGATGGACTATCACACCTGTCTGTGTCGCACCTGGGGTTGTCACATTTGTGTTTGTATCACCTGTGTCACCTCTCCCACCTGTCTCACCTGTATCTCACCTGTCTCACCTGTCTCACCTGTCTCTCACCTGTGTCTCACCTGTCCCACCTGTCTCTCACCTGTCTCCGTCTCTCACCTGTCTCTCACCTGTCTCACCTGTCTCTCACCTGTCTCACCTGTCTCTCACCTGTCTCACCTGTATCTCACCTGTCTCTCACCTGTATCTCACCTGTATCTCACCTGTATCTCACCTGTATCTCACCTGTCTCCACCTGTCTCTCACCTGTCTCTCACCTGTATCTCACCTGTATCTCACCTGTATCTCACCTGTATCTCACCTGTATCTCACCTGTATCTCACCTGTCTCACCTGTCTCTCACCTGTCTCTCACCTGTATCTCACCTGTGTCTCACCTGTCTCACCTGTCTCACCTGTCTCTCACCTGTGTCTCACCTGTCCCACCTGTCTCTCACCTGTCTCGTCTCTCACCTGTCTCTCACCTGTCTCACCTGTCTCTCACCTGTCTCACCTGTATCTCACCTGTATCTCACCTGTATCTCACCTGTATCTCACCTGTCTCACCTGTCTCTCACCTGTCTCTCACCTGTATCTCACCTGTATCTCACCTGTATCTCACCTGTATCTCACCTGTATCTCACCTGTCTCACCTGTCTCACCTGTATCCCAGGACGCTGCAGACCGAGGTGAAGCCGGTGCTGGAGAAGCTGACGCAGGACCAGGACGTCGACGTCAAATACTTGGCACAGGAGGGGCGGCTGACAGGTGAGGGGGCACACCTGGGACACCTGGGCACAGCTGGGACACACCTGGGACATCTGGGCACACCTGGGACACCTGGGGACACACCTGGGGACACCTGGGCACAGCTGGGACACCTGGGCACACCTGGGGACACCTGGGCACACCTGGGGACACACCTGGGGACACCTGGGACACCTGGGCACACCTGGGACACCTGGGGCACCTGGGACACCTGGGGCACCTGGGCACAGCTGAGCACAGCTGGGGACACACCTGGGACACCTGGGGACAGCTGGGGACAGCTGGGGACACCTGGGACACCTGGGGACACCTGGGGGACACCTGGAGACATCTGGGGCTCACCTGAGCACACCTGGGGGTACCTGGGACACACCTGGACACACCTGGGGGGACATCTGGGCACATCTGGGGGTTCTTTAGGACACCTGGGCGGGACTGGGGACACCTGGGCACACCTGGGAGTCACCTGGGCACACCTGGGACACCTGGAGACACCTGGGCACACCTGGGGGGATGTGAGGACACCTGGGAGGAATTTAGGGGACACCTGGGGGGGTTGGGCACACCTGAGCTCACCTCTGTCCCTCCCCCGCAGTGCTGGCGCTGGCCTGACCCCTCCCCCGCATGTGACCGGAGCTGTGACCGCCCCTCCCCCACCCCCGGACCGCCCCTCCCCCCCCCCTCGGCCATTGTCACCCCTCCCCCCGCCCCGCCCCTCCCCATGCTGTTCATCCGTTCATTAATTAATTAACGATTTCGGCCGTTAATAAAAACCACAACGAGGCTGCGGAGTTGTTCATTGGGGGGAGGGGGGTGAAGCGCGGGTCACGTGGTGCTAAACGCGCCCCTCCCCTTTATATGAAAAAAAGCGGCGCGGGCCCTTTAAATCCAAACCACGCCCTCATTGCGCATGCGTAACGCGTGAAATTGTGCGCACGCGCAGCGATTGCGGCCTTGGCCATCTGCGCATGCGCAGCGATTGTGGACACGCCCATCTGCGCGTGCGCGACGCCTCCTTTAAGCCACGCCCATCCGCGCATGCGCGCATTTCCCTTTAAGCCACGCCCAAGCGCGCATTTCCCTTTAAGCCACGCCCATCTCTTCGCACGCGCCGTGCAGCCTTTTAGCCACGCCCACCTGCGCACGCGCTGTGTTTGTACCTTAGCCACGCCCATCTCTGCGCATGCGCGCCGTGGGTTTTTAAAGCCCCGCCCCCTCCCCTCAGCCCGCGCGCGCCGGGAAGCGGGAAAAGAACCGGAAGCTGCCTCAGGAGCTCGGGAACCTTCGGGAAGCGCCGGGAGCCGCCCGCGGATCGCGGATCCTGTCGCGACATTGTCGGGACTCTGCGGCAGCGCCGCCATGTCGGACTCCGGGCAGAGCCCCGCCCCCGGCGCGCGGCGGCGCTGCTGGAACCGCGAGAAGGAGGCGGAAGGAGGCGGCGCAGAGAGGAGGGTGGGCGGGGCTGGGGGCGGGGCGAGGGAGTGATTGACAGGAGTTGTTACCGGGTAAAACTGTGGGTGGGGGCGTGGTTTGTGAGTGATTGACAGCTGCTGCAGGGGTGGGGCTTGGGAATGATTGACAGGAGTTGTAACCGGGAGAGGCTGTGGGTGGGGGCGTGGTTTGGGAGTGATTGACAGCTACTGCAGGGGCGGGGCTTGGGGGTGATTGACAGCAGACAAGTTAGTGGAGAGAGTGGGACGTGGTTTAGGAATGATTGACAGCTGCTGTGTGGGGCGGGGCTTGGGAATGATTGACAAGAGTTTTAACCCGCTAAAGCTGTGGGTGGGGGCGTGGTTTGGAAGTGATTGACAGCTGCTGCAGGGCGTGGCTTCGGAATGATTGACAGCTGACATTAAGGTTTGAAACTGGGTGGGGCGTGGCTTGGGGTTGATTGACAGCAGCTACACAGGGCGGGGTTTGGGATTGACAGCTGCTCTAGAGGGCGTGGTTTGGGATGATTGACAGCTGGTGAAGGGGCGGGGCTTGGGGGTGATTGACAGCAGACAAGTTAGTGGAGACGGTGGGGGTGTGGTTTAGTAATGATTGACAGCTGCTGTGTGGGGCGGGGCTTGGGAATGATTGACAGGACTTGTAACCGAGTAAATCTGTGGGCGGGGCGTGGTTTGAGTGATTGACAGCTGCTGCAGGGGGCGTGACTCGGGTTTGATTGACAGCAGCTGTGAGGTGGTGGAGCCGGTAGGGGCGTGGCTCAGGAATGATTGACAGCAGCTGTGGGGCGGGGCCTGGGAATGATTGGCAGCAGCTGCAGGGGCGGGGTTAGGAATTGATTGACAGCTTGGGTGGGGTTGGGCCGATCGTGGGGCGTGGCTCTCTCCGGGCGCGGTGGGCGTGGCCTCGCTGACCCCGCCCGCCCACAGGAGGTGGGGAGGAGCCCGCGGGGACCCTGCAGAAGACCCCGATCATCCTGGCCAAGCCCCGGCCGAGCGGGTGAGACTGGGGGGCGTGGCTACCCCAAAAAGGGGCGTGGCCACCCAAAAAAGGGCGTGTCCCATTCTCATTTGGTGTGGCCACACCCCATGACGTCATTTCTCGTTTTTTGATTGACAGCAGCCACCCCCAGCCGCCCCCAAGGCGGGCCAGCCTAGCCCCGCCCCTCCCGCCCCGGCCCCGCCCATCGTGCTGATGAAAGCGCGGGGGAGGAGGGGCGGGGCGCGGCGGGAGGGGCGGGGCCTCGGCGGCGGTGGGGAGGGGCCGGCGCAAGCCCCGCCCTGGAGAGGGAGGGGCCACGCCCCACCCAGCCTGTCTATCAACTGCACAGCCGGGGGCTGGCCCCGCCCGCCGCGCTGGACCGTGAGTGGGCGGGGCTAAAGTGGGCGGGGCCAAACAGTTGGGCTGGAATTCATGACATAGCAAAAGGGGGCGGGGCTTGGGGTGTGGGCGTGGTCAGAATTGTGGGCGGGGCCAAACAGTTGGGCTATATCTAATGTAATAGCAAAAGGGGGCTAGGGCCTTGGGGTGTGGGCGGGGTCACGGCTGGGTGTGGTCAACGTGGGCGGGGCCAAAAAAGATTCAATGGGATTGGCTGGAGGAAGTGGGCGGGGTTTGAGTCCAGTAGGGAAACTGGGATGAACTGGGATGAACTGGGAGGATTTTCTCTTGTGGGCGTGGCCATGGCTGGGTGTGGTCAGTGTGGGCGTGGCTAAAATGGGATTGGAGGGGATTGGATGGGGTTTGAGTCCAGTAGGAGAAACTGGGATGAACTGGGATATACTGGGAGGGGTTTTTCGCTTGTGGGCGTGGCCATGACTGGGTGTGGTCAGTGTGGGCGTGACTAAAAAGGAGATTCAATGTGATTGGCTGGAGAAAATGGGCGGGGTTTGAGTCCAGTAGGGGAAACTGGGACGCACTGGGATATACTGGGAGGGAACTGGGATGAACTGGGATGTACTGGGAGGGTTTTCCCTGGTGGGCGTGTCCCCGAAAAGGGCGTGTCCCGCCCCCTCCCCCAGCCGCCCAGGCCCAGGTCCGGCTGGCGGCGCCCGAGAAGATGAAAACCAGTATCAAACTGGTGGACGAGCAGATGAACTGGTGCGACCAGCCGCCCTGGAGGTGGGGAGGGGCTGGGGGGTGGGGAGGGCGGGGGCGTGGGGAGGGGCTCCCAGTGACTCCCAGTGCTCCCAGTTCCTGCTGGAGCAGACGGACGTGCTGGTGGTGGGAGCGCTGGGGCTGCAGGGAACCGGGAAATCCACGGTGATGTCACTGCTGAGCGGAAACCAGCCCGAGGAGGACCCGCGGTACTGGGACGGACTGGGAGGGACTGGGAGGGACTGGGATGGACTGGGGGATTTGGATAAACTGGGATGGACTGGGGGGACTGGGAGGGACTGGGAGGGACTGGGGAGGGAGTGGCAGCAACCAGGAGGGGATTGGGAGGGACTGGGACAGACTGGGGGGACTGGGACGGACTGGGGAGGGACTGGGAGGGTTTGGAGTAGACTGGGAGGGGACTGGGAGTGACTGGGGGGATTGGGATAAACTGGGATGGACTGGGGGACTGGGAGAAGATTGTGGGAGACTGGGAGGGGACTGGGAGCGACTGGGAAGGGACTGGGAAAGAACTGGGAGGGACTGGGATGGACTCGGGGGACTGGGATGGACTGGGACAGGATTGTGGGAGACTGGAAGGGGACTGGGGGCGACTGGGAGGGACTGGGAAAGAACTGGGAGGGGATTGGGAGCAACTGGGAGGGACTGGGATGGGACTGGGCCATACTGGGAATGGTTTGGAGCATACTGGTTTGTACTGGGAGGGGTTTGGGGGATATTGGGAAGGGTTTGGGCCATACTGGTTTATACTGGTCCATATTGGTTTATACCAGTCCATACCAGTTTATACCAGTTTGCACTCATCCATAGTGGTCCATACCGGTACATACTGGTCCATACTGGTTTTACTGGTTTTTACTGGTCCATACTGGTATATACTGGTCCATACTGGTTTATACTGGTCCGTACTGGTTTATACTGGTTTATACTGGTCCGTACTGGTGCAGGTCGTTCGTGTTCCGGCCGCAGCCGCCGGAGCTGCGCGAGAGGGGCGGGGCCCAGACCGGCGGCATCGACCTGTTCGTCACCCAGGAGCGCGTGCTCTTCCTGGACACCCAGGTGATTAATTAGCGCTAATTAACGCTAATTATTAACGCTAATTAACGCTAATTATTAACGCTAATGGCCCCGAGCCGCAAAGAATCAGCGAGGGTTTGGCTTTAATTAGCGCTAATGACGCGGAAATGGAGAATATCAGCCCCAAAGTCGCTTAATTGCCGCTACTTGGCTCATAATTAGTTCATAATTAGCGCCTAATTAGTTCATAATTAGCACCTAGTTAGTTTATTATTAGGGTTGATAATCCAAATTTATTCTTAATTTGTTGTTAATTAAGTCTAATCACCCTCGATTGGTGTTAATTAGCCAAATTACCGTAATTATGATCATTTAACCGTTACCGTAATTACCCCACTTACCGTAATTACCCCTAGTTGCCACAATTACCGTATTTACCCAATTTACCGTAATTACCCCAATTACCGTAATTATCCCCAATTAACGCAATTACCGTATTTACCCAATTTACCATAATTACCCCACTTACCGTAATTATCCCCAATTAACGCAATTACCGTATTTACCCAATTTACCGTAATTACCCCAATTACCGTAATTATCCCAAATTAACGCAATTACCGTATTTACCCAATTTACCGTAATTACCCCAATTACTGTAATTATCCCAAATTAACGCAATTACCGTATTTACCCAATCCTACCGTAATTACCCCAATTACCGTAATTATCCCAAATTAAGGCAATTACCAGTATTTAATTTACCATAATTACCCAAGTTACCGTAATTATCCCTAGTTGCCACAATTACCGTATTTACCCAACTTACCGTAATTACCCCAATTACCATAATTATCCCCAAATAACGCAATTACCGTATTTACCCAATTTACCGTAATTACCCCAATTACCGTAATTATCCCAAATTAACACAATTACCGTATTTACCCAATTTACCGTAATTACCTCCATTACCGTATTTACGCCATTACCGTAATTGTCACCACTTACTGTAATTATCCCAAATTGCCATAATTACCCCTTACCTTAATTACCTCATTTACCGTAATTCTCCCAATTGCCGTAATTACTGCTATGTATCGTAATTGCCCTAATTTCTATATTCACCCTAATTACCGTATTCACCCCAATTACCGTATTTACCCCAATTACCGTATTTATCCCAGTTACCGTAATTATCCCAATTACCGTAATTACTCTAGTTAACATATTCACTCCAGTTACCGTAATTATCCCAACCACCGTATTCACCCCAACCACCGTATTTATCCCACCACCGTATTCACCCCACTACCACCACTACCATAATTACCCCGCTACCGTATTTACCCCAAAACACCGTAATCACCCCAATTACTTTAATTAATCCCCTTCCCGCCCCCTTATCACCATATTTGGGAATGGGCGTGGCCTCACCCCACGGCCACGCCCCAGCCCATCCTGAGCCCCCCGCCCACCCTCGACCACCTGATCAACAACGACCGGAAGCTCCCGCCCCGACTCGCTATGCCCCCACGCCTCACGTGGAGACGCGAGGTGAGGGCGGGCCGGGGGCACTGTGCTAATGAGGCGCATTGGCGCTAATTGGGTTCATTCACGCCCGGCAGTCGCTGCAGATCGCCGCCTTCCTGTTCACCGTGTGCCACGTGGTGCTGCTGGTGCAGGATTGGTTCACGGACCTGGGGCTCTACAGGTGGGGAGTGACCCCAAAACTGTCCCAGAAGTGACCTGGAAATGACCCCGGAGTGACCCCAAAACTGACCCAGCAGTAACCCCGAGTGACCCTAAAGCTTACCTGGAAGTGACCCCAAAGTGACCCCAAACTGACCCTGAGTGACCCCAAAACTGACCCAGAATTGACCCCAGAGTGACCCAAAACTGACCCAGAACTGACCTCAGAGTGATCCCAAAATGACCTCAAAACTGACCCAGAAGTGACCCCAAAGTGACCTGGAAATGACCCCAAAGTGACCTGGAAATGACCCCAAAATTGAGCCCAAAACTCACCCAGAAGTGACCTCGAAGTGACCCCAAAATTGACCCGTAATTGGTCCTAGGCTGACCCCAAAATCACCCAAAACTGACCCTTAAGTGACCTAAAACTGACCCCAGAGCTGACCCCAAAATGACCTGTGAGTGGCCAAAAAGTGACCCCAAAATGACCCAAAATTTGTCTTAAATTGATTTGGAACAGACCCCAAGGCTGACCCATAAGTGACCCAAAACGACCCCAAAATTACCCAAACTTGATCCAGAACTGACCCCAAACTGACCCTTAAGTGACCCAAAAATGACCCAAAATGACCCAAAATTTGACTTAAATTGACCCACAATTGACTCCAAAACTGGCCCTTAAGTGACCCAAAAATTACCCCAAAACTGACCCCAAACTGCCCCAAAATCCCTAAAATTTCCCCAAAATCCCTAAAATTTCCCCCAAATACCCCCAAACTGCCCCAGAACTGCCTGAAAATCCCCAGATTTCCCCAAAACGGCCCCAAAATACCCTGAAATTCCCCATAACCGCCCCAAAAAATGCCCCAAATTGCCCAAATTTCCCCCAAATTTCCCCAACCCCCCCAGGTTCCTGCAGACGGCCGAGATGGTGAAGCCGCCGACGCCGTCGCCGAGTCACGACTCGAGCGGGGCCGGGAGCGAGGAGCCCTCGGAGTATTACCCACACCTGGGTGAGACCCTATAGATACCCTCTATAGATACCCTATAGATATCCTATAGATCATCCTATAGATCCTATAGATCCTATAGATCCTGCCCTCGGAGTATTACCCACACCTGGGTAATGGAGACCCTATAGATACCCTATAGATACCCTATAGATGCCCTATAGATGCCCTATAGATATCCTACAGATATCCTATAGATCCTGCTCTCGGAGTACTACCCACACCTGGGTAATGGAGACCTTATAGATCCTATAGATACCCTATAGATACCCTATAGATACCCTATGGACCCTATAGATCCTGCCCTCGGAGTATTACCCGCACCTGGGCAATGGAGACCCTATAGATACCCTATAGATACCCTATAGATGCCCTATAGATATCCTACAGATATCCTATAGATCCTGCCCTCGGAGTATTACCCATACCTGGGTGAGACCCTATAGATACCCTATAGATACCCTATAGACCCCCTATAGATATCCTATAGATCCTATAGATACCCTACAGATCCTGCTCTCGGAGTACTACCCACTCCTGGGTGAGCTCCTATAGATACCCTATAGATACCCTATAGATACCCTATAGACCCTATAGATCATCCTATAGATCCTATAGATCCTATAGATCCTGCTCTCGGAGTACTACCCACACCTGGGTAATGGAGACCTTATAGATCCTATAGATACCCTATAGATACCCTATAGATACCCTATGGACCCTATAGATCCTGCCTCGGAGTACTACCCACACCTGGGTGAGCTCCTATAGATACCCTATAGATATCCTATAGATCCTATAGATACCCTATAGATGCCCTATAGATCCTATAGATCATCCTATAGATCCTACAGATCCTGCCCTCGGAGTATTACCCGCACCTGGGTGAGCCTATGGATCCTAGAGATACCCTATAGATTCTATAGATACCCTATAGATACCCTATAGATACCTTATAGACCCTATAGATCATCCTATAGATTCTATAGATACCCTACAGATCCTGCCCTCGGAGTATTACCCACACCTGGGTGAGCTCCTATAGATCATCCTATAGATATCCTATAGATACCCTATAGATCATCCTATAGATCATCCTATAGATACCCTATAGATACCCTATGGATACCTCTATAGATACTCTATAGACCCTATAGACCCTATAGATCATCCTATAGATCCTACAGATCCTGCTCTCGGAGTACTACCCACACCTGGGTGAGCCCCTATAGATACCCTATAGATACCCTATAGACCCTATAGATCATCCTATAGATCCTATAGATCCTATAGATCCTGTCTCGAGTATTACCCACACCTGGGTAATGGAGACCTTATAGATCCTATAGATACCCTATAGATACCCTATAGATACCCTATAGATCATCCTATAGATCCTGCTCTCTGAGTACTACCCACACCTGGGTAATGGAGACCCTATAAGATACCCTATAGATAATTCTATAGATACCCTATAGATCCTACAGATACCCAATAGATCCTGATCCTATAGAAACTGATCCTATAGATCTATAGATCCCCTGTAGATCCTATTGGTATCCTATAGATCCTGAGCCTATAGAAACTGATCATACAGATCCCATAGATCCTGCCCTATAGATCCCCAGCTGCCCCAGGTGACTCCAGGTGACCCCAGACCCCCCAGGTGACCCCAGGTGACCCCAGGTGACCCCAGACCCCCCAGGTGACCCCCACGTGACCCCAGGTGACCCCAGGTGACCCCCAAGTAACCCCAAACCCCCCAGGTGACCTCCAGGTGACCCCAAAGCCCCCATGTGTCCCCAGACCCCCAGACCCCCCCAGGTGACCCCAAACCCCCCAGGTGACCCCCAGGTAACCCCAAAGCCCCCACGTGACCCCCACGTGACCCCCAGGTGACCCCAGGTGACCCCCAGGTGACCTCCAAACCCCCAGGTGACCCCCAGGTGACCCCAGGTGACCCCCAGGTGTCCCCAGGTGACCCCCAGACCCCCCAGGTGACCCCCAGGTGACCCCAAAGCCCCCAGGTGACCTCCAGGTGACCCCAGACCCCCCCAGAGTGACCCCCAGGTGACCCCAGAACCCCCCAGGTGACCTCCGACCCCCCAGGTGCTCTCCAGGTGACCCCCACGTGACCCCCACGTGACCCCCAGGTGACCCCAAGCAACCCCCAAACCCCCCAGGTGACCCCCAGGTGACCCCAGACCCCCAGGTGACCTCCAGGTGACCCCAAAGTCTCCCGTGTGTCCCCAGGTGACCCCAGACCCCCCAGGTGACCCCAGACCCCCCAGGTGACCCCAGGTGACCCCCAGGCGACCCTCTCCCCTCCCCCCAGTGTTCGTGCAGACCCCCAGGTGACCCCAGGTGACCCCAGGTGACCCCTCTCCTTCCCCCAGTGATTCGGGCAGACCCCCAGGTGACCCACAGGTGCCCCAGACCCCCCCAAATCCCCCAGGTGACCCCAGGTGACCCCCAGACCCCCCAGGTGTCTCCAGGTGACCTAGGTGACCCCATACCCCCAGGTGCCCCTAGACCCCCAGGTGACCCTCCAGAGTGACCCCATGTGTCCCCAGGTGACCCCAGCTGCCTATGACTCCCCAGGTGACTTCCCTCTCCCTCCCCCAGTGCTCGGCAGACTCCCAGGTGACCCGCACTCGGTGACCCCAGGTGACTCCCCAGTACCCCTCTCCCCTCCCCCCCAGTGTTCGATGCACCTCCCAACCATCCCCCAGGTGCTCCCAGGTGACCCCTCTCCCCCCCAGTGCTCGTGCAGACCGCGCCCCGAGAGCCTTCCTGCAAGCAGCCTACTGCAGATGCAGCGCGTGCTGGGCAGTGCTGATGGCGATTCCCGCCTCAAATATCGGTACAGGATTTGGGGGCCTGGGGGTCCCAGGTGAGGTTTGGGGGCCCCAGGTGGAGTTTTGGGGGTCCTGGGGGGATTTGGGGCAGTTTTTGGGGGCAGATGCAGCGTGCTGGGCAGGCTGATGGCGATTCCCCGCTCAAATATCGGGGTACGGAAATTGGGGGCTTGGGGATTTCGAGATCCTGAGGAGGATTTGGGGGTCCAGGTGGATTTGGGGGTCCGAGGATTTAGGGGTCCCAGGTGAGGTTTGGGTGGAGTTTTGGGGGTCCTGGAGGGGATTTGGGGCGGTTTTTGGGGGGCAGATGCAGCGTGCTGGGGCAGGCTGATGGCGCATTCCAGACTGAAATATCGGAGTGCGGGGAAATTGGGGGCCTGGGGGGGCGTTGAGGATTTTGGGGGTCCCAGGTGGGGTTTGGGGGTGAGGATTTGGGTCCCAGGTGGAGTTTTGGGGTCCTGGGGGATCTGGGGCAGTTTTTGGGGGCAGATGCAGCGGCGTGCTGGGCAGGCTGATGGCGCATTCCCGCCTCAAATATCGGGGTACGGGGTTTGGGGGGATTTGGGGGCTTGGGGGATTTTGGGGGTCCCAGGTGGGATTTGGGGGTCCTGAGGGGATTTGGGGGGTCCCAGGAGTTTTGGGGTCCTGGGGATCTAAGGCAGTTTTGGGGGCAGATGCAGCGTGCTGGGCAGGCTG
>JAKWBO010001528.1:0-12857 GCA_034336685.1 Luscinia luscinia
TTAATCGGGAAGGCAGGCGGACACCAGGTCCTACCCCTTAACCGGGAATGCAGGGGGACAACAGGTCTACCCCTTAATCGGGAATGCAGGCGACAACAGGTCTACCCCTTAATCGGGAATGCAGGCGGACAACAGGTCTACCCCTTAATCGGGAATGCCGGCGGACAACAGGTCTACTCCTTGCTGGAATGCAGGCGGACAACAGGTCTACCCCTTAATCGGGAATGCAGGCGGACAACAGGTCTACCTCTAATCGGGAATGCAGGCGGACAACAGGTCTACCCCTTAATCGGAATGCCGGCGGACAACAGGTCTACCCCTTAATCGGAATGCAGGCGGACAACAGGTCTACCCCTTAAGCGGGAATGCAGGCGGGACAACAGGTCTCCCCTTAAGCGGGAATGCGGGCGGACAACAGGTCTACCCCTTAAGCGGAATGCACGGACAACAGGTCTACCCCTTAATCGGGAATGCAGGCGAACAACAGGTCTACCCCTAATCGGGAATGCAGGACAACAGGTCTACCCTTAATCGAATGCAGGCGGACAACAGGTCTACCCCTTAATCGGGAATGGACGGACAACAGGTCTACCCCTTGCCGGAATGCCGGGCGGACAACAGGTCTACCTTAGCCGGAATGCCGGCGGACAACAGGTCTACCCCTTAATCGGGAATGCCGGGCGACACCAGGTCTACCCCTTAATCGGAATGCAGGCGGACACCAGGTCTACCCCTTAATCAGGGAATTGCCAGGCGGACAACAGGTCTACCCCTTTAGCCGGGAATGCGGGCGGACAACAGCGTCTACCCCTTAAGCGGGAATGCAGGCGGACACCAGGTCTACCCTTAGACCGGGAATGGCATGGCAACAGACCACTTAATCGAATACGCATGATTAACAGGTCTACCCCTTAGCTGGAATGCCGCGACAACAGGTCTACCCTTAATCGGAATGGCATGGCGGACAGGTCTACCCTCTAAGCGGGAATAGCCGGGCGGACACCAGGTCTACTCCTTAAGCTGGAATGCTGCGCGGACAACAGGTCTACCTCCAAGCGGAATGCCGGGCGGACAACTGGCCTACCCCTTAAGCGGAAGGCCGGGCGGACACCAGGTCTACACTCTTTAATCGGGAAATGCAGGCGGACACCAGGTCTACCCCTTAATCAGGAATGGCAGGCGGACAACTAGGTCTATACCCCCTTAGTCGGGAATGCCGGGCGGACACCAGGTCGTACCCTCATCGGGAATACGGGCGGATCAACAGGTCTAAACCCTTAAGCGGGAATGCCGGGCGGACAACAGGTCTACCCCTTAATCGGGAATGCAGGCGGACAACAGGTCTACCCCTTAATCGGGAATGCAGGCGGACAACAGGTCTACCTCCTTAATCGGGAATGCGGGCGGACAACAGGTCTACCCTTGACCGGAATGCAGGCGGACAACAGGTCTACCCCTTAATCGGGAATGCAGGCGGACAACAGGTCTACCTCTTAATCGGGAATGCCGGCGGACAACAGGGTCTACCCCTTTAATCGGGAATGCAGGCGGACAACAGGTCTACCCCTAATCGGGAATGCAGGCGGACAACAGGTCTACCCTTAAGCGGAATGTCAGGCGGACACCAGGTCCACCCCTTAAGCAGGAATGCAGGCGACAACAGGTCTACCCCTTAGCCGGGAATGCAGGCGACAACAGGTCTACCCCCTTAATCGGGAATGCAGGCGGACAACAGGTCTACCCCTTAGTCGGGAATGCAGGCGGACAACAGGTCTACCCCTTAAGCGGAATGCAGGCGGACAACAGGCTCTACCTCTTAAGCGGAATGGCAGGCGACAACAGGTCTACTCCTTAAGCGGGAATGCCAGGCGGATAACAGGTCTACCCTCTTAAGCGGGAATGCCGGCGGACACCAGGTCTACCCTTCATCGGGAATGCCGGGGCGACACCAGGTCTTACCCTTAATCGGGAATGCAGGCGGACACCAGGTCTACCCCTTAATCAGGAATGCAGGCGGACAACAGGTCTACCCCTTTAGCGGGAATGTCAGCGGACAACAGGTCTACCCCTTAATCGGGAATGCAGGCGGACACCAGGTCTACTCCCTTAATCGGGAATGCAGGCGGACAACAGGTCTACCCCTAATCGGGAATAACGGGCGGACAACAGGTCTACCTCTTTAGCTGGGAATGCCGGGCGGACAACAGGTCTACCCCTTTAATCGGAATGCAGGCGGATCAACAGGTCTACCCTTAAGCCGGAAAAGCCGGCGGACACCAGGTCTACCCCTTAAGCTGGAATGCAGGCGGACAACAGGTCTACCCCTTAAGCTGGAAAGCCGGGCGGACACCAGGTCTACCCCTTAATCGGGAAGGCAGGCGGACACCAGGTCTACCCCTTAATCGGAAATGCCGGGCGACAACAGGTCTACCCCTTAAGCCGGAATGCCGGCGGACACCAGGTCTACCTCTTAATCGGGAATGCAGGCGGACACCAGGTCTACCCCTTAATCGGGAATGCGGGCGGACAACAGGTCTACCCCTTTAGCCGGGAATGCCGGCGGACAACAGGTCTACCCCTTAATCGGGAATGCAGGCGGACAACAGGTCTACCCCTTAATCGGGAATGCAGGCGGATAACAGGTCTACCTTCTAATCGGGAATGCAGGGCGGACAACAGGTCTACCCCTTAATCGGGAATGCAGGCGACAACAGGTCTACCCCTTAATCGGAATGCAGGCGGACAACAGGTCTACCCTTAATCGGAATGCAGGCGGACAACAGGTCTACCCCTAAGCGGGAATGCCGGCGGACAACAGGCTCAATCCCTTAATCGGGAATGCAGGCGGACAACAGGTCTACCCCTTAAGTCGGGAATGCCAGGCGGACAACAGGTCTACCCCTTAATCGGGAATGCAGGCGGATTAACAGGTCTACCTCTTGCCGGAAAGCCGGGCGGACACCAGGTCTACCCTCTAATCGGGAATGCAGGCGGACAACAGGTCTACCCCTTGCGGGAATGCAGGCGGACAACAGGTCTACCCCTTAAGCGGGAATGCCGGGCGGACAACAGGTCTACCTCTTAATCGGAATGCCGGCGGACAACAGGTCTACCCCTTAATCGGGAATGCAGGCGGACAACAGGTCTACCTCTTAATCGGGAATGCAGGCGGACAACAGGTCTACCCTTTAGCCGGGAATGCAGGCGGACAACAGGTCTACCCCTTAATCGGGAATGCAGGCGGACACCAGGTCTACCCCTTAATCGGGAATGCAGGCGGACAACAGGTCTCACACTCCTTAATCGGGAATACAGGCGACAACAGGTCTACCCCTTTAAGCGGGAATGCCGGCGGACAACAGGTCTACCCCTTAATCGGGAATGCAGGCGGACAACAGGTCTACCCCTTAATCGGGAATGCAGGGCGGACAACAGGTCTACCCTTAATCGGGAATGCAGGCGGACAACAGGTCTACCTTCTTAATCGGGAATACGGGCGGACAACAGGTCTACCCCTTAAGCTGGAATGCCGGCGGACAACAGGTCTACCCCCTAATCGGGGAATGCAGGCGGACAACAGGTCTACCCCTTAAGTCGGGAATGCAGGCGGACAACAGGTCTACCCCTTAATCGGGAATGCGGTATGGACAACAGGTCTACCCTCTAATCGGGAATACAGGCGGACAACAGGTCTACTCCTTAATCGGGAATGCAGGCGTGACAACAGGTCTACCCCTTAATCGGGAATGCGGGCGGACAACAGGTCTACCCCTAATCGGAATGCAGGCGGACAACAGGCTCACCCTTTAATCGGAATGCAGGCGACAACAGGTCTACCCTTAATCGGAATGCAGGCGGACAACAGGTCTACCCCTTAATCGGGAATGCAGGCGGACAACAGGTCTACCCTTTAATCGGGAATGCAGGCGACAACAGGTCTACCCCTTAGCCGGAATGCCGGCGGACACCAGGTCTACCCCTTAATCGGGAATGCAGGCGACAACAGGTCTACCCCTTAATCGGGGAATGCAGGCGGACAACAGGTCTACCTCTTAATCGGGAATGCAGGCGGACACCAGGTCTACCCTCAACCGGGAATGCAGGCGGACAACAGGTCTACCCCTTAATCGGGAATGCAGGCGGACAACAGGTCTACCTCTTAAGCCGGGAATGCCGGCGGACACCAGGTCTACCCTTTAATCGGGAATGCAGGCGGACAACAGGTCTACCCCTTAATCGGAATGCAGGCGGACAACAGGTCTACCCCTTTAAGCGGAATGCCGGCGGACAACAGGTCTACCTCTTAATCGGGAATGCAGGCGGACACCAGGTCTACCCCTTAATCGGGAATGCAGGCGGACAACAGGTCTACCCCTAATCGGAATACGGGCGACAACAGGTCTACCCCTTAATCGGGAATGCCGGAGGACAACAGGTCTACCCCTTAATCGGGAATGCAGGCGGACAACAGGTCTACCCCTTAATCGGGAATGCAGGGCGGACAACAGGTCTACCCCTTAATCGGGAATGCAGGACGGACAACAGGTCTACCCCTTAATCGGAATGCAGGCGGACAACAGGTCTACCCCTAATCGGGAATACGGGCGGACAACAGGTCTACCCTTAAGCGGGAATGCAGGCGGACAACAGGTCTACCCTTAAGCGGAATGCAGGCGGACAACAGGTCTACCTTCTTAATCGGAATGCAGGCGGACAACAGGTCTACCCTTAAGCCGGAATGCAGGCGGACAACAGGTCTACCCTTAATCGGGAATGCAGGCGGACAACAGGTCTACCCCTTAAGCGGGAATGCCGGGCGACAACAGGTCTACTCCCTTAAGCGGGAATGCAGGCGGACAACAGGTCTACCCTCTATGCTGGAATGCCGGCGGACACCAGGTCTACCCCCTTAATCGGGAATGCAGGCGGACACCAGGCTCTACCCCTTAATCGGGAATGCAGGCGGACAACAGGTCTACCCCTTAAGCGGGAATGCCAGGCGGACAACAGGTCTACCCTTTAATCGGGAATGCAGGCGGACACCAGGTCTACCCCTTTAATCGGGAATGCAGGCGGACAACAGGTCTACCCCTTTGCGGAATGCCGGCGGACAACAGGTCTACCCCTTAATCGGGAATGCAGGCGGACAACAGGTCTACCCCTTAATCGGGAATGCAGGCGGACAACAGGTCTACCCCTTAATCGGGAATGCGGGCGGACAACAGGCTCTACCCCTTAATCGGGGAATGCGGGCGGACAACAGGTCTACCCCTTAAGCGGGAATGCCGGCGGACAACAGGTCTACCCTTAATCGGAATGCAGGCGGACAACAGGTCTACCCCTTAATCGGAATGCAGGCGACACCAGGTCTACCCCTTAATCGGGAATGCAGGCGGACAACAGGTCTACCCCTTAATCGGGAATGCGGGCGGACAACAGGTCTACCCTTAATCGGGAATGCAGGCGACAACAGGTCTACCCCTTAATCGGGAATGCAGGCGGACAACAGGTCTACCCCTTAAGCGGGGAATGCAGGGCGGACAACAGGTCTACCCCTTAATCGGAATGCAGGCGGACAACAGGTCTACCCCTTAATCGGGAATGCAGGGCGGACAACAGGTCTACCTCTTAATCGGGAATGCAGGCGGACAACAGGTCTACCCTCTAATCGGGAATGCAGGCGGACAACAGGTCTACCCCTTAGTCGGAATGCATGGACAACAGGTCTACCCCTTAATCGGGAATGCAGGCGACAACAGGTCTACCCCTTAATCGGGAATGCGGGCGGACAACAGGTCTACCCCTTAATCGGGAATGCGGGCGGACAACAGGTCTACCCCTTAATCGGGAATGCGGGCGGACAACAGGTCTCACCCTTAATCGGGAATGCAGGCGGACAACAGGTCTCACCCTTAATCGGGAATGCGGGCGGACACCAGGTCTACCCCTTAATCGGGAATGCAGGCGGACAACAGGTCTACCCTTTAATCGGGAATGCGGGCGGACAACAGGTCTACCCCTTAAGCGGGAATGCCAGGCGGACAACAGGTCTACCCCTTAATCGGGAATGCAGGCGGACAACAGGTCTACCCCTTAATCGGGAATGCAGGCGGACAACAGGTCTACCCCTTAATCGGGAATGCAGGCGGACAACAGGTCTACCCCTTTAATCGGGAATGCGGGCGGACAACAGGTCTACCCCTTAATCGGGAATGCCAGGCGGACAACAGGTCTACCCCTTAATCGGGAATGCAGGCGGACAACAGGTCTACCCTTAATCGGGAATGCACGGACAACAGGTCTACCCCTTAATCGGGAATGCAGGCGGACAACAGGTCTACCCCTAATCGGGAATACGGGCGGACAACAGGTCTACCCCTTAAGCCGGAATGCCGGCGGACAACAGGTCTACCCCTTAATCGGGAATGCAGGCGGACAACAGGTCTACCCCTAATCGGGAATAAGGGCGGACAACAGGTCTACCTCTTTAGCGGGAATGCCAGGCGGACAACAGGTCTACCCCTTAACGGGAATGCAGGCGACAACAGGTCTACCCCTTAATCGGAATGCAGGCGGACACCAGGTCTACCCCTTAATCGGGAATGCAGGCGGACAACAGGTCTACCCCTAATCGGGAATACGGGCGGACAACAGGTCTACCCCTAAGCGGAATGCAGGCGGACAACAGGTCTACCCCTTAATCGGAATGCAGGCGGACAACAGGTCTACCCCTTAATCGGGAATGCAGGCGGACAACAGGTCTACCCCTTAATCGGGAATGCAGGCGGACAACAGGTCTACCCCTAATCGGGAATACGGGCGGACAACAGGTCTACCCCTTAAGCTGGAATGCCAGGCGGACACCAGGTCTACCCCTTAATCGGGAATGCAGGCGGACAACAGGTCTACCCTTAATCGGGAATGCAGGCGGACAACAGGTCTACCCCTTAATCGGGAATGCAGGCGGACAACAGGTCTACCCTTAATCGGGAATGCAGGCGGACAACAGGTCTACCCCTTAAGCGGGAATGCCGGCGGACAACAGGTCTACCCCTTAACCGGAATGCCGGCGGACAACAGGTCTACTCCTTCATCGGGAATGCCGGCGGACAACAGGTCTACCCCTTAATCGGGAATGCAGGCGGACAACAGGTCTACCCCCTTAATCAGGAATGCAGGCGGACAACAGGTCTACCCCTTTAGCGGGAATGCCGGCGGACAACAGGTCTACCCCTTAATCGGGAATGCAGGCGGACACCAGGTCTACCCCTTAATCGGGAATGCAGGCGGACAACAGGTCTACCCTCTAATCGGGAATACGGGCGGACAACAGGTCTACCCCTTAAGCGGGAATGCCGGCGGACAACAGGTCTACCCCTTAATCGGGAATGCAGGCGGATCAACAGGTCTACCCCTTAAGCTGGAAAGCCGGCGGACACCAGGTCTACCCCTTAAGCGGGAATGCAGGCGGACAACAGGTCTACCCCTTAAGCGGGAAAGCCGGCGGACACCAGGTCTACCCCTTAATCGGAAGGCAGGCGGACACCAGGTCTACCCTTAAGCCGGAATGCCGGGCGGACAACAGGTCTACCCCTTAGCCGGAATGCCGGGCGGACACCAGGTCTACCCCTTAATCGGGAATGCAGGCGGACACCAGGTCTACCCCTTAATCAAGAATGCAGGCGGACAACAGGTCTACCCCTTTAGCGGGAATGCCGGGCGGACAACAGGTCTACCCCTTAATCGGGAATGCAGGCGGACACCAGGTCTACCCCTTAATCGGGAATGCAGGCGGACAACAGGTCTACCCCCTAATCGGGAATACGGGCGGACAACAGGTCTACCCCCTTAATCGGGAATGCAGGCGGACAACAGGTCTACCCCTTAAGCGAGAAAGCCGGGCGGACACCAGGTCTACCCCTTAGCCGGGAATGCAGGCGGACAACAGGTCTACCCCTTAGCTGGAAAGCCGGGCGGACACCAGGTCTACCCCTTAATCGGAAGGCAGGCGGACACCAGGTCTACCCCTTAATCGGGAAAGCCGGGCGGACACCAGGTCTACCCCTTAAGCGGGAATGCAGGCGGACAACAGGTCTACCCCTTGCCGGAAAGCCGGCGGACACCAGGTCTACCCCTTAATCGAAGGCAGGCGGACACCAGGTCTACCCCTTAAGCCGGGAATGCCGGGCGGACAACAGGTCTACCCCTTAGCGGGAATGCCGGCGGACACCAGGTCTACCCCTTGCTGGAATGCCGGCGGACACCAGGTCTACCCCTTAATCGGGAATGCAGGCGGACACCAGGTCTACCCCTTAATCAAGAATGCAGGCGGACAACAGGTCTACCCCTTTAGCGGGAATGCCGGGCGACAACAGGTCTACCCCTTGCTGGAATGCAGGCGGACACCAGGTCTACCCCTTAATCGGGAATGCGGGCGGACAACAGGTCTACCCCTAATCGGGGAATACGGGCGGACAACAGGTCTACCCCTTAAGCCGGAATGCCGGGCGGACAACAGGTCTACCTCCTTAATCGGGAATGCAGGCGGACAACAGGTCTACCCTTAATCGGGAATGCAGGCGACACCAGGTCTACCCCTTAATCGGGAATGCAGGCGGACAACAGGTCTACCCCTAATCGGGAATACGGGCGGACAACAGGTCTACCCCTTAACCGGGAATGCCGGCGGACAACAGGTCTACCCCTTAATCGGGAATGCAGGCGGACAACAGGTCTACCCCTTAATCGGGAATGCAGGCGGACACCAGGTCTACCCCTTAATCGGGAATGCAGGCGGACAACAGGTCTACCCCTAATCGGGAATACGGGCGGACAACAGGTCTACCCCTTAATCGGGAATGCAGGGCGGACAACAGGTCTACCCCTTAATCGGGAATGCAGGGCGGACAACAGGTCTACCCCTTAATCGGGAATGCAGGGCGGACAACAGGTCTACCCCTTAATCGGGGAATGCAGGCGGACAACAGGTCTACCCCTAATCGGGAATGCCGGGCGGACAACAGGTCTACCCCTTAATCGGGAATGCAGGCGGACAACAGGTCTACCCCTTAATCGGGAATACGGGCGGACAACAGGTCTACCCCTTAAGCCGGAATGCCAGGCGGACAACAGGTCTACCCCTTAATCGGGAATGCAGGCGGACAACAGGTCTACCCCTTAATCGGGAATGCAGGCGGACACACAGGTCTACCCCTTAATCGGGAATGCAGGCGGACAACAGGTCTACCCCTTAATCGGGAATGCAGGCGGACAACAGGTCTACCCTTGCTCGGGAATGCCGGCGGACAACAGGTCTACCCCTTAATCGGGAATGCAGGCGGACAACAGGTCTACCCCTTAAGCGGGAATGCCGGCGACACCAGGTCTACCCCTTAATCGGGAATGCAGGCGGACAACAGGTCTACCCCTTAATCGGGAATGCCGGCGGACACCAGGTCTACCATCTTAAGCCGGGAATGCTAGGCGGACAACAGGTCTACCCCTTAATCGGGAATGCCGGCGGACACCAGGTCTACCCTCTAATCGAAGGCAGGCGGACACCAGGCCCCACCCCTTTAAGCGGAATGCCGGGCGGACAACAGGTCTACCCCTTAATCGGGAATGCAGGCGACAACAGGTCTACCCCCTTAAGCTGGAATGCCGGGCGGACACCAGGTCTACCCCTTAATCGGGAATGCAGGCGGACACCAGGTCTACCCCTTAATCAAGAATGCAGGCGGACAACAGGTCTACCCTTAAGCGGGAATGCCGGCGGACAACAGGTCTACCCCTTAAGCGGGAATGCAGGCGGACACCAGGTCTACCCTTAATCGGGAATGCGGGCGACAACAGGTCTACCCTAATCGGGAATACGGGCGGACAACAGGTCTACCCCTTATGCCGGGAATGCCGGGCGGACAACAGGTCTACCTCTTAATCGGAATGCAGGCGGACAACAGGTCTACCCCTTAATCGGAATGCAGGCGGACACCAGGCTCTACCTCTTAAGCGGGAATGCAGGCGGATCAACAGGTCTACCCTTAATCGGAAATGCAGGCGGACAACAGGTCTACCCCTTAATCGGGAATGCGGGCGGACAACAGGTCTACCCCTTAAGCCGGAATGCCGGCGGACAACAGGTCTACCCCTTAAGCTGGAATGCAGGCGGACAACAGGTCTACCCCTTAATCGGGAATGCCAGGCGACAACAGGTCTACCCCTTAATCGGGAATGCAGGCGGACAACAGGTCTACCCCTTAATCGGAATGCCGGGCGACAACAGGTCTACCCCTTAAGCGGAATGCAGGCGGACAACAGGTCTACTCCCTTAATCGGAATGCAGGGCGGACAACAGGTCTACCCCTTAATCGGAATGCAGCATGACAACAGGTCTACCCCTAACCGGGAATACGGGCGGACAACAGGTCTACCCTTGCCGGAATGCCGGCGACAACAGGTCTACCCCTTTACTCGGGAATGCAGGCGGACACCAGGTCTACCCCCTTAATCGGGAATGCAGGCGGACACCAGGTCTACCCCTTAATCGGAATGGCATGACAACAGGTCTACCCCTTAAGCGGGAATGCCGGCGGACAACAGGTCTACCCCTTAATCGGGAATGCAGGCGACAACAGGCTCTATCCCCTTAATCGGGAATGCAGGCGGACAACAGGTCTACCCCTTAAGCGGGAATGCAGGCGGACACCAGGTCTACCTCTTAATCGGGAATGCAGGCGGACAACAGGTCTACCCCTTAAGCGGAATGCCGGCGGACAACAGGTCTACTCCCTTAGCCGGGAATGCAGGCGGACACCAGGTCTACCCCTTAATCGGGAATGCAGGCGGACAACAGGTCTACCCCTTAATCGGGAATGCGGGCGGACACCAGGTCTACCCCTTAATCGGGAATGCAGGCGGACAACAGGTCTACCCCTTAATCAAGAATGCAGGCGGACAACAGGTCTACCCCTTAAGCGGGAATGCAGGCGACAACAGGTCTACCCCTTAAGCGGGAATGCCGGCGCGACACCAGGTCTACCCCTTGCTGGAATGCAGGCGGACACCAGGTCTACCCCTTAATCGGGAAGGCAGGCGGACAACAGGTCTACCCCTTAATCGGGAATGCAGGCGGACAACAGGTCTACTCCCTTAAGCGGGAATGCAGGCGGACAACAGGTCTACCCTTAAGCAGGAAGGCAGGCGGACAACAGGTCTACCCCTTAAGCTGGGAATGCCGGCGGACAACAGGTCTACCCCTTAAGCTGGAATGCCGGGCGGACACCAGGTCTACCCCTTCATCGGAATGCCATGGACACCAGGTCTACCCTTAATCGGGAATGCAGGCGGACACCAGGTCTACTCCCTTAATCAAGAATGCCAGGCGACAACAGGTCTACCCCTTTAGCGGGAATGCCGGGCGGATCAACAGGTCTACCCCCTTAATCGGGAATGCAGGCGGACACCAGGTCTACCCCTTAATCGGGAATGCAGGCGGACAACAGGTCTACCCCCTAATCGGGAATACGGGCGGACAACAGGTCTACCCTTAGCCGGGAATGCCGGCGGACAACAGGTCTACCCTTTAATCGGGAATGCAGGCGGACAACAGGTCTACCCTTGCCGGAATGCCGGCGGACACCAGGTCTACCCCTTAAGCGGGAATGCAGGCGGACAACAGGTCTACCCCTTTAATCGGAAAGCCGGCGGACACCAGGTCTACCCCTTAATCGGAAGGCAGGCGGACACCAGGTCTACCCCCTTAAGCGGGAATGCCAGGCGACACCAGGTCTACCCTTAATCGGGAATGCAGGCGGACGCCAGGCTCAATCCCCTTTAATCGGGAATGCAGGCGGACACCAGGCTCCAACCCCTTAATCGGGAATGACAGGCGGACAACAGGTCTTACCCCTTAATCGGGAATGCAGGCGGACACACAGGTCTACCCCTTAATCGGGAATGCAGGCGACAACAGGTCTACTTCCTAATCGGGAATACGGGCGACAACAGGTCTACCCCTTAATCGGGAATACGGGCGGACAACAGGTCTACACCTCTAAGCGGGAATGCCGGCGGACACCAGGTCTACCCCTTAAGCGGGAATGCAGGCGGACACCAGGTCTACCCCTAATCGGGAATGCAGGGCGGACAACAGGTCTACACTCTTTAGTCGGGAATGCAGGCGGACACCAGGTCTACCCCCTTAATCGGGAATGCAGGCGGACAACAGGTCTACCCCTTAAGCGGGAATGCAGGCGGACAACAGGTCTACCCCTTAAGCGGAATGCAGGCGGACACCAGGTCTACCCTTAGCTGGAATGCAGGCGGACACCAGGTCTACCCTTTAATCGGGAAGGCAGGCGACACCAGGTCTACCCCTTAATCGGGAATGCCGGCGGACAACAGGCTCTACCCCTTAAGCGGAATGCAGGCGGACAACAGGTCTACCCCTTAAGCGGGAAGGCAGGCGGACACCAGGTCTACCCCTTAAGCCGGAATGCCGGCGGACAACAGGCTCTACCCCTTAAGCGGAATGCCAGGCGGACAACAGGTCTACCCTTAAGCGGGAATGCCGGCGGACACCAGGCTCTACCCCCTTAATCGGGAATGCAGGCGGACACCAGGTCTACCCCTTAATCGGGAATGCGGGCGGACAACAGGTCTACCCCTTAAGCGGGAATGCCGGGCGGACAACAGGTCTACCCCTTAATCGGGAATGCAGGCGGACACCAGGTCTACCCCTTAAGGGAATGCGCGGAACAGGTCTACCTAATCGGATGGGCGGACAACAGGTCTACTCCTTAATCGGAATGCAGGCGGCAACAGGTCTACCCTTTAACGGGAATGCGGCGACAACAGGT